>JAUKNK010001240.1:10000-40000 GCA_030765055.1 Mantis religiosa | reverse complement strand
CATTTTTTTCACTTCGATCAAAATTTTTCTAAGTCCAACTCCGAGCGAAAAATTTCTAAGTCCCCGGGGCTTTCGTCTCCTGACCATGCCGGCAGTTGAGGCCTCGCCGCCCGAGGGCCGGAATTGTCGTCTTGTAGGTGTGGGGCAACGCGCCATCGAAAAACGGGGAAATTTGCCAAAATTGTTCTTGGGATGTGTTTCCCTTTCTAAAAGAATGCCTCCGATGTATATTTCATGTTTTTAAAAAAATTATTTTTGCAAAATATCGAAACTTTTTCTAAGTCCAAATCGGCGCAAAAAGTCAATGAAACAGGGCCAAATTAGCAGGAACGAGGCTAACGATGTGTTTTCTTTATCAAACGAACACCATTGATGCATATTTCACATTTTTCAGAAAAACTTTTTTTCGGTCCGAAAAAAGTTAAAGTCCAACTCCGAGCGAAAATTTTCTAAGTCCAGCCGCGTAGTACATGGGCAAACTACCACTTTCGGAGCAAAGTGCTACTTAAAGGGGGACAAATTTGCAAAAGCGAACCTTAGGATCTGTTTGCCTTATCAAACGAATGCCACCGATGCATGTTTCACCTTTTTCAAAAAACATTTTTTTCACTTCGATCAAAATTTTTCTAAGTCCAACTCCGAGCGAAAAATTTCTAAGTCCCCGGGGCTTTCGTCTCCTGACCATGCCGGCAGTTGAGGCCTCGCCGCCCGAGGGCCGGAATTGTCGTCTTGTAGGTGTGGTGCAACGCGCCATCGAAAAACGGGGAAATTTGCCAAAATTGTTCTTGGGATGTGTTTCCCTTTCTAAAAGAATGCCTCCGATGTATATTTCATGTTTTTAAAAAAATTATTTTTGCAAAATATCGAAACTTTTTCTAAGTCCAAATCGGCGCAAAAAGTCAATGAAACAGGGCCAAATTAGCAGGAACGAGGCTAACGATGTGTTTTCTTTATCAAACGAACACCATTGATGCATATTTCACATTTTTCAGAAAAACTTTTTTTCGGTCCGAAAAAAGTTAAAGTCCAACTCCGAGCGAAAATTTTCTAAGTCCAGCCGCGTAGTACATGGGCAAACTACCACTTTCGGAGCAAAGTGCTACTTAAAGGGGGACAAATTTGCAAAAGCGAACCTTAGGATCTGTTTGCCTTATCAAACGAATGCCACCGATGCATGTTTCACCTTTTTCAAAAAACATTTTTTTCACTTCGATCAAAATTTTTCTAAGTCCAACTCCGAGCGAAAAATTTCTAAGTCCCCGGGGCTTTCGTCTCCTGACCATGCCGGCAGTTGAGGCCTCGCCGCCCGAGGGCCGGAATTGTCGTCTTGTAGGTGTGGTGCAACGCGCCATCGAAAAACGGGGAAATTTGCCAAAATTGTTCTTGGGATGTGTTTCCCTTTCTAAAAGAATGCCTCCGATGTATATTTCATGTTTTTAAAAAAATTATTTTTGCAAAATATCGAAACTTTTTCTAAGTCCAAATCGGCGCAAAAAGTCAATGAAACAGGGCCAAATTAGCAGGAACGAGGCTAACGATGTGTTTTCTTTATCAAACGAACACCATTGATGCATATTTCACATTTTTCAGAAAAACTTTTTTTCGGTCCGAAAAAAGTTAAAGTCCAACTCCGAGCGAAAATTTTCTAAGTCCAGCCGCGTAGTACATGGGCAAACTACCACTTTCGGAGCAAAGTGCTACTTAAAGGGGGACAAATTTGCAAAAGCGAACCTTAGGATCTGTTTGCCTTATCAAACGAATGCCACCGATGCATGTTTCACCTTTTTCAAAAAACATTTTTTTCACTTCGATCAAAATTTTTCTAAGTCCAACTCCGAGCGAAAAATTTCTAAGTCCCCGGGGCTTTCGTCTCCTGACCATGCCGGCAGTTGAGGCCTCGCCGCCCGAGGGCCGGAATTGTCGTCTTGTAGGTGTGGTGCAACGCGCCATCGAAAAACGGGGAAATTTGCCAAAATTGTTCTTGGGATGTGTTTCCCTTTCTAAAAGAATGCCTCCGATGTATATTTCATGTTTTTAAAAAAATTATTTTTGCAAAATATCGAAACTTTTTCTAAGTCCAAATCGGCGCAAAAAGTCAATGAAACAGGGCCAAATTAGCAGGAACGAGGCTAACGATGTGTTTTCTTTATCAAACGAACACCATTGATGCATATTTCACATTTTTCAGAAAAACTTTTTTTCGGTCCGAAAAAAGTTAAAGTCCAACTCCGAGCGAAAATTTTCTAAGTCCAGCCGCGTAGTACATGGGCAAACTACCACTTTCGGAGCAAAGTGCTACTTAAAGGGGGACAAATTTGCAAAAGCGAACCTTAGGATCTGTTTGCCTTATCAAACGAATGCCACCGATGCATGTTTCACCTTTTTCGAAAAACATTTTTTTCACTTCGATCAAAATTTTTCTAAGTCCAACTCCGAGCGAAAAATTTCCAAGTCCCCGGGGCTTTCGTCTCCTCACCATGCCGGCAGTTGAGGCCTCGCCGCCCGAGGGCCGGAATTGTCGTCTTGTAGGTGTGGTGCAACGCGCCATCGAAAAACGGGGAAATTTGCCAAAATTGTTCTTGGGATGTGTTTCCCTTTCTAAAAGAATGCCTCCGATGTATATTTCATGTTTTAAAAAAATTATTTTTGCAAAATATCGAAACTTTTTCTAAGTCCAAATCGGCGCAAAAAGTCAATGAAACAGGGCCAAATTAGCAGGAACGAGGCTAACGATGTGTTTTCTTTATCAAACGAACACCATTGATGCATATTTCACATTTTTCAGAAAAACTTTTTTTCGGTCCGAAAAAAGTTAAAGTCCAACTCCGAGCGAAAATTTTCTAAGTCCAGCCGCGTAGTACATGGGCAAACTACCACTTTCGGAGCAAAGTGCTACTTAAAGGGGGACAAATTTGCAAAAGCGAACCTTAGGATCTGTTTGCCTTATCAAACAAATGCCACCGATGCATGTTTCACCTTTTTCAAAAAACATTTTTTTCACTTCGATCAAAATTTTTCTAAGTCCAACTCCGAGCGAAAAATTTCTAAGTCCCCGGGGCTTTCGTCTCCTGACCATGCCGGCAGTTGAGGCCTCGCCGCCCGAGGGCCGGAATTGTCGTCTTGTAGGTGTGGTGCAACGCGCCATCGAAAAACGGGGAAATTTGCCAAAATTGTTCTTGGGATGTTTTTCCCTTTCTAAAAGAATGCCTCCGATGTATATTTCATGTTTTAAAAAAATTATTTTTGCAAAATATAGAAACTTTTTCTAAGTCCAAATCGGCGCAAAAAGTCAATGAAACAGGGCCAAATTAGCAAAAACGAGGCTAAGGATGCGTTTTCTTTATCAAACGAACACCAATGATGCATATTTCACATTTTTGAAAAAAACTTTTTTTCGGTCCGAAAAAAGTTAAAGTCCACCTCCGAGCGAAAATTTTCTAAGTCCAGCCGCGTAGTACATGGGCAAACTACCACTTTCGGAGCAAAGTGCTACTTAAAGGGGGACAAATTTGCAAAAGCGAACCTTAGGATCTGTTTGCCTTATCAAACGAATGCCACCGATGCATGTTTCACCTTTTTCAAAAAACATTTTTTTCACTTCGATCAAAATTTTACTAAGTCCAACTCCGAGCGAAAAATTTCTAAGTCCCCGGGGCTTTCGTCTCCTGACCATGCCGGCAGTTGAGGCCTCGCCGCCCGAGGGCCGGAATTGTCGTCTTGTAGGTGTGGTGCAACGCGCCATCGAAAAACGGGGAAATTTGCCAAAATTGTTCTTGGGATGTGTTTCCCTTTCTAAAAGAATGCCTCCGATGTATATTTCATGTTTTTAAAAAAATTATTTTTGCAAAATATCGAAACTTTTTCTAAGTCCAAATCGGCGCAAAAAGTCAATGAAACAGGGCCAAATTAGCAGGAACGAGGCTAACGATGTGTTTTCTTTATCAAACGAACACCATTGATGCATATTTCACATTTTTCAGAAAAACTTTTTTTCGGTCCGAAAAAAGTTAAAGTCCAACTCCGAGCGAAAATTTTCTAAGTCCAGCCGCGTAGTACATGGGCAAACTACCACTTTCGGAGCAAAGTGCTACTTAAAGGGGGACAAATTTGCAAAAGCGAACCTTAGGATCTGTTTGCCTTATCAAACGAATGCCACCGATGCATGTTTCACCTTTTTCAAAAAACATTTTTTTCACTTCGATCAAAATTTTTCTAAGTCCAACTCCGAGCGAAAAATTTCTAAGTCCCCGGGGCTTTCGTCTCCTGACCATGCCGGCAGTTGAGGCCTCGCCGCCCGAGGGCCGGAATTGTCGTCTTGTAGGTGTGGTGCAACGCGCCATCGAAAAACGGGGAAATTTGCCAAAATTGTTCTTGGGATGTGTTTCCCTTTCTAAAAGAATGCCTCCGATGTATATTTCATGTTTTTAAAAAAATTATTTTTGCAAAATATCGAAACTTTTTCTAAGTCCAAATCGGCGCAAAAAGTCAATGAAACAGGGCCAAATTAGCAGGAACGAGGCTAACGATGTGTTTTCTTTATCAAACGAACACCATTGATGCATATTTCACATTTTTCAGAAAAACTTTTTTTCGGTCCGAAAAAAGTTAAAGTCCAACTCCGAGCGAAAATTTTCTAAGTCCAGCCGCGTAGTACATGGGCAAACTACCACTTTCGGAGCAAAGTGCTACTTAAAGGGGGACAAATTTGCAAAAGCGAACCTTAGGATCTGTTTGCCTTATCAAACGAATGCCACCGATGCATGTTTCACCTTTTTCGAAAAACATTTTTTTCACTTCGATCAAAATTTTTCTAAGTCCAACTCCGAGCGAAAAATTTCCAAGTCCCCGGGGCTTTCGTCTCCTCACCATGCCGGCAGTTGAGGCCTCGCCGCCCGAGGGCCGGAATTGTCGTCTTGTAGGTGTGGTGCAACGCGCCATCGAAAAACGGGGAAATTTGCCAAAATTGTTCTTGGGATGTGTTTCCCTTTCTAAAAGAATGCCTCCGATGTATATTTCATGTTTTTAAAAAAATTATTTTTGCAAAATATCGAAACTTTTTCTAAGTCCAAATCGGCGCAAAAAGTCAATGAAACAGGGCCAAATTAGCAGGAACGAGGCTAACGATGTGTTTTCTTTATCAAACGAACACCATTGATGCATATTTCACATTTTTCAGAAAAACTTTTTTTCGGTCCGAAAAAAGTTAAAGTCCAACTCCGAGCGAAAATTTTCTAAGTCCAGCCGCGTAGTACATGGGCAAACTACCACTTTCGGAGCAAAGTGCTACTTAAAGGGGGACAAATTTGCAAAAGCGAACCTTAGGATCTGTTTGCCTTATCAAACAAATGCCACCGATGCATGTTTCACCTTTTTCAAAAAACATTTTTTTCACTTCGATCAAAATTTTTCTAAGTCCAACTCCGAGCGAAAAATTTCTAAGTCCCCGGGGCTTTCGTCTCCTGACCATGCCGGCAGTTGAGGCCTCGCCGCCCGAGGGCCGGAATTGTCGTCTTGTAGGTGTGGTGCAACGCGCCATCGAAAAACGGGGAAATTTGCCAAAATTGTTCTTGGGATGTTTTTCCCTTTCTAAAAGAATGCCTCCGATGTATATTTCATGTTTTTAAAAAAATTATTTTTGCAAAATATAGAAACTTTTTCTAAGTCCAAATCGGCGCAAAAAGTCAATGAAACAGGGCCAAATTAGCAAAAACGAGGCTAAGGATGCGTTTTCTTTATCAAACGAACACCAATGATGCATATTTCACATTTTTGAAAAAAACTTTTTTTCGGTCCGAAAAAAGTTAAAGTCCACCTCCGAGCGAAAATTTTCTAAGTCCAGCCGCGTAGTACATGGGCAAACTACCACTTTCGGAGCAAAGTGCTACTTAAAGGGGGACAAATTTGCAAAAGCGAACCTTAGGATCTGTTTGCCTTATCAAACGAATGCCACCGATGCATGTTTCACCTTTTTCAAAAAACATTTTTTTCACTTCGATCAAAATTTTACTAAGTCCAACTCCGAGCGAAAAATTTCTAAGTCCCCGGGGCTTTCGTCTCCTGACCATGCCGGCAGTTGAGGCCTCGCCGCCCGAGGGCCGGAATTGTCGTCTTGTAGGTGTGGTGCAACGCGCCATCGAAAAACGGGGAAATTTGCCAAAATTGTTCTTGGGATGTGTTTCCCTTTCTAAAAGAATGCCTCCGATGTATATTTCATGTTTTTAAAAAAATTATTTTTGCAAAATATCGAAACTTTTTCTAAGTCCAAATCGGCGCAAAAAGTCAATGAAACAGGGCCAAATTAGCAGGAACGAGGCTAACGATGTGTTTTCTTTATCAAACGAACACCATTGATGCATATTTCACATTTTTCAGAAAAACTTTTTTTCGGTCCGAAAAAAGTTAAAGTCCAACTCCGAGCGAAAATTTTCTAAGTCCAGCCGCGTAGTACATGGGCAAACTACCACTTTCGGAGCAAAGTGCTACTTAAAGGGGGACAAATTTGCAAAAGCGAACCTTAGGATCTGTTTGCCTTATCAAACGAATGCCACCGATGCATGTTTCACCTTTTTCAAAAAACATTTTTTTCACTTCGATCAAAATTTTTCTAAGTCCAACTCCGAGCGAAAAATTTCTAAGTCCCCGGGGCTTTCGTCTCCTGACCATGCCGGCAGTTGAGGCCTCGCCGCCCGAGGGCCGGAATTGTCGTCTTGTAGGTGTGGTGCAACGCGCCATCGAAAAACGGGGAAATTTGCCAAAATTGTTCTTGGGATGTTTTTCCCTTTCTAAAAGAATGCCTCCGATGTATATTTCATGTTTTTAAAAAAATTATTTTTGCAAAATATAGAAACTTTTTCTAAGTCCAAATCGGCGCAAAAAGTCAATGAAACAGGGCCAAATTAGCAAAAACGAGGCTAAGGATGCGTTTTCTTTATCAAACGAACACCAATGATGCATATTTCACATTTTTGAAAAAAACTTTTTTTCGGTCCGAAAAAAGTTAAAGTCCACCTCCGAGCGAAAATTTTCTAAGTCCAGCCGCGTAGTACATGGGCAAACTACCACTTTCGGAGCAAAGTGCTACTTAAAGGGGGACAAATTTGCAAAAGCGAACCTTAGGATCTGTTTGCCTTATCAAACGAATGCCACCGATGCATGTTTCACCTTTTTCAAAAAACATTTTTTTCACTTCGATCAAAATTTTACTAAGTCCAACTCCGAGCGAAAAATTTCTAAGTCCCCGGGGCTTTCGTCTCCTGACCATAGCCGGCAGTTGAGGCCTCGCCGCCCGGGGGCCGGAATTGTCGTCTTGTAGGTGTGGTGCAACGCGCCATCGAAAAACGGGGAAATTTGCCAAAATCGTTCTTGGGGTGTGTTTCCCTTTCTAAAAGAATGCCTCCGATGTATATTTCATGTTTTTAAAAAAATTATTTTTGCAAAATATCGAAACTTTTTCTAAGTCCAAATCGGAGCCAAAAGTCAATGAAACAGGGCCAAATTAGCAGCAACGAGGCTAAGGATGTGTTTCCTTTATCAAACGAACACCAATGATGCATATTTCACATTTTTCAAAAAAACTTTTTTTCGGTCCGAAAAAAGTTAAAGTCCAACTCCGAGCGAAAATTTTCTAAGTCCAGCCGCGTAGTACATGGGAGAACTACCACTTTCGGAGCAAAGTGCTACTTAAAGGGGGACAAATTTGCAAAAGCGAAGCTTAGGATCTGTTTGCCTTATCAAACGAATGCCACCGATGCATGTTTCACCTTTTTCAAAAAACATTTTTTTCACTTCGATCAAAATTTTTCTAAGTCCAACTCCGAGCGAAAAATTTCTAAGTCCCCGGGGCTTTCGTCTCCTGACCATGCCGGCAGTTGAGGCCTCGCCGCCCGAGGGCCGCAATTGTCGTCTTGTAGGTGTGGTGCAACGCGCCATCGAAAAACGGGGAAATTTGCCAAAATTGTTCTTGGGATGTGTTTCCCTTTCTAAAAGAATGCCTCCGATGTATATTTCATGTTTTTAAAAAAATTATTTTTGCAAAATATCGAAACTTTTTCTAAGTCCAAATCGGCGCAAAAAGTCAATGAAACAGGGCCAAATTAGCAGAAACTAGGCTAAAGATGTGTTTTCTTTATCAAACGAACACCAATGATGCATATTTCACATTTTTCAAAAAAACTTTTTTTTCGGTCCGAAAAAAGTTAAAGTCCAACTCCGAGCGAAAATTTTCTAAGTCCAGCCGCGTAGTCCATGGGAGAACTACCACTTTCGGAGCAAACTGCCACTTAAAGAGGGACAAATTTGCGAAAGCGAACCTTAGGATGTGTTTGCCTTATCAAACGAATGCCACCCATGCATGTTTCACTTTTTTCAAAAAACATTTTTTTCACTTCGATCAAAATTTTTCTAAGTCCAACTCCGAGCGAAAAATATCTAAGTCCAGCATGGGGGAAGGTTCACTTTCTGTGCAAACCGCTAGTGAAAGAGGGACAAATTAGCAAAAACGATTCCTGGGACGAGTTTTCCCTGCTAAGCGCATGCCTGTGATGTATATTTCGTGCTTTTAAAAAAATGAATTTTTACTAAAAATCGAAAATTTTTCTGACTCCAAATCTGTGCAAAGCGCCAGTGAAAGAAGGACTAATTAGCAAAAACAGAACTTAGGATGCGTTTCCGTTATCTAACGAATACCAAGGATGCATGTTTCACATTAATCAAAAAACTTTTTTCGGTCTGATAACAATTTTTCAAAGTCCAACTCCGAGCGAAATTTTTCAAAGTCCAGCATGGGGGAACGACCAGTTGCGGTGCAAACCTCTTGCGAGAGAGCGACAAGTTAGCAACGACGAATCTTGGGAAGAGTTTCTTCTTCCAAATGAATGCCTGCGATGTATATTTCGTGTTTCTAAAAAAGTTATTTTTGCCCAAAATCGAAACCTTTTCTACGTCCAAATCGGTGTAAAGCGCCAGTGAAAGAGGGACAAATTAGCATAAACGATTATTGGGACGAGTTTCCCCTTCTAAACGAATGCCTGTGATGTATATTTCGTGTTTTTAAAAAAATTATTTTTTCCCAAAATCGAAAAATTTTCTGAGTCCAAATCTGTGCAAAGCGCCAGTGAAAGAAGGACAAATTAGCAAAAACGGAACTTAGTATGCGTTATCCTTATCTAACGAATACCAAAGATGCATGTTTCACATTAATCAAAAAAACTTTTTTCGGTCCGATAAAAATTTTTCAAAGTCCAACTCCGAGCGAAATTCTTCAAAGTCCAGCCTGGGGGAACGACTACCTGCGGTGCAAATCGCTTGCGAGAGAGGGACAAATTAGCAAAGACGAGTCTTGGGAAGAGTTTCTTCTTCCAAAAGAATGCCTGTGATGTATATTTCGTGTTTTTAAAAAAGTTATTTTTGCCCAAAATCGAAGCTCTTTCTAAGTCCAAATCGGTAAAAAGCGCTAGTGAAAGAGGGACAAACTTGCAAAAACGGAACTTGGGATGCGCTTCCTTTATAAAACGAATACCAATGATGCAATTTTCACCTTTATGAAAAAACTTTTTTTCACTCCGATAAAAATTTTTCAAAGTCCAACTCCGAGCGAAAGTGTTAAGGTTTCCCCCAAGGGAGAGACCGTCGCGGAGTGCGGTCTGGAGGTGAGCCAAAACTCGAAGTTCGGCGCCGCGTAGGAAAAGTAATGTTCCTGGGTACGCATTGCCAAGTAAGTGAACATGTTTGTGGATTCCTGGGCCCAGTTTTCTTTAATTAACAAACGGTCGTGTTTATCTTGCGATTGACGTTAATCTTTGGCACACTGGTCGTAAGAAAGCATTGTGCAAACTCGCTCGGATGACCTCGACCAAGAGGTGAACGCTACTTGCAAGGAAGTAGCCAAGGGTGACGTAATCGTGAGTCATCGCGCTGGTGTTATTGCGCATCGCTTCCATACAGTTTGAAACATAACGGCTAGAGAGGCCAAGCCGGACGCACGCGAGGGCTGCGCTTCTCCTTGTTTTCAACGAGAAATTCTTCCCGCCAAAAGCTAATTCGGCGTGGCTACTCTGCCCAAGTTATGTAATTACTAATTACTGGAACTTCCTAGATATGAGATTATTTTTATTAGTAGCGTACGGACTCTCACAATGTTTTCCTTTCTTTTTCAGCAGTTCAGAACAAGGACCGCAAAGTCTACCGAAGGCGCCATGATGGGGAGAACTCGCACCGGCCGACAACCTGCACCTGGAGAACAACGGGAATTCAGGGATCACAGGAGCCACGCCTGGCTTACGTCCACTTCGCAGAACTAAATCTACAGTCCGAAAACACACACAACACCAGCCTGGGACCCCGCCAGGTGATTCCAGCCTCTTCCACTACGACAAGACGCCAGAAGCACGACGAGTTCAAACGTGTTCGTGTGCTAGGTGCAGAAAGTTTTCTGCGAGTGAGAAAGTGCCTCTTAATTCGAGTGATATTCCACGTCTAAAAAGTGCACAAAAGGTGTTTGTGAAATGGGCTAAAATAATTGAAGTGCAAAAGGTCTTACAAGTGAAAAAAAAATGTTGTAGGTCGAAACAGCGAGTGAAAGGTGCAAAGAAAAAGTGTGTGAAACATTCAAAGTCCAGCGAGGCTAGAATGAGCGAAATATTGCCAGTGTGATTAATTCAAAAAGTGTTTGTGAAATGGGCTAAAATAATTGAAGTGCATAAGGTCATACAAGTGAAAAAAAAATGTTGTAGGTCGAAACAGCGAGTGAAAGGTGCAAAGAAAAAGTGTGTGAAACATTCAAAGTCCAGCGAGGCTAGAATGAGCGAAATATTGCCAGTGTGATTAATTCAAAAAGTGTTTGTGAAATGGGCTAAAATAATTGAAGTGCAAAAGGTCTTACAAGTGAAAAAAAAAATGTTGTAGGTCGAAACAGCGAGTGAAAGGTGCAAAGAAAAAGTGTGTGAAACATTGAAAGTCCAGCGAGGCTAGAATGAGCGAAATAATCCTAAATGTGTCGTCCGAGTGAAATATTGCCAGTGAGATTAATTCAAAATCCCACAGTGCCCGGCTTTTTCAAAGTCCAAAGAGGGCAGCAAGAGTGAAATAATTCTAAGTCCATCGTGTGTCGTGCGAGTGAAAAATTACAAGTACAGCCGTGTTTTTAAAAAAATTATTTCTTCCCAAAATCGAAACTTTTTCTAAGTCCAAATCGGCGCAAAAAGTTAGTAAAACAGGGCCAAATTAGCAGGAACGAGGCTAAGGATGTGTTTTCTTTATCAAACGAACACCAATGATGCGTATTTCACATTTTTCAAAAAAACTTTTTTTCGGTCCGAAAAAAGTTAAAGTCCAACTCTGAGCGAAAAATTTCTAAGTCCCCGGGGCTTTCGTCTCGTGACCATGCCGGCAGTTGAGGCCTCGCCGGCCGAGGGCAAGAATTGTCGTCTTGTAGGTGTGGTGCAACGCGCCATCGAAAAACGGGGAAATTTGCCAAAATTGTTCTTGGGATGTGTTTCCCTTTCTAAAAGAATGCCTCCGATGTATATTTCATGTTTTTAAAAAAATTATTTTTGCAAAATATCGAAACTTTTTCTAAGTCCAAATCGGCGCAAAAAGTCAATGATACAGGGCCAAATTAGCAGAAACTAGGCTAAGGATGTGTTTTCTTTATCAAACGAACACCAAATATGCATATTTCACATTTTTCAAAAAAACTTTTTTTCGGTCCGAAAAAAGTTAAAGTCCAACTCTGAGCGAAAAATTTCTAAGTCCCCGGGGCTTTCGTCTCTTGACCATGCCGGCAGTTGAGGCCTCGCCGCCCGAGGGCAAGAATTGTCGTCTTGTAGGTGTGGTGCAACGCGCCATCGAAAAACGGGGAAATTTGCCAAAATTGTTCTTGGGATGTGTTTCCCATTCTAAAAGAATGCCTACGATGTATATTTCATGTTTTTAAAAAAATTATTTTTGCAAAATATCGAAACTTTTTCTAAGTCCAACTCCGAGCGAAAAATTTCTAAGTCCCCGGGGCTTTCGTCTCTTGACCATGCCGGCAGTTGAGGCCTCGCCGACCGAGGGCCGGAATTGTCGTCTTGTAGGTGTGGTGCAACGCGCCATCGAAAAACGGGGAAATTTGCCAAAATTGTTCTTGGGATGTGTTTCCCTTTCTAAAAGAATGCCTCCGATGTATATTTCATGTTTTTAAAAAAATTATTTTTGCAAAATATCGAAACTTTTTCTAAGTACAAATCGGCGCAAAAAGTCAATGATACAGGGCCAAATTAGCAGAAACTAGGCTAAGGATGTGTTTTCTTTATCAAACGAACACCAAATATGCATATGTCACATTTTTCAAAAAAACTTTTTTTCGGTCCGAAAAAAGTTAAAGTCCAACTCTGAGCGAAAAATTTCTAAGTCCCCGGGGCTTTCGTCTCGTGACCATGCCGGCAGTTGAGGCCTCGCCGGCCGAGGGCAAGAATTGTCGTCTTGTAGGTGTGGTGCAACGCGCCATCGAAAAACGGGGAAATTTGCCAAAATCGTTTTTGGGATGTGTTTCCCATTCTAAAAGAATGCCTCCGATGTATATTTCATGTTTTTAAAAAAATTATTTTTGCAAAATATCGAAACTTTTTCTAAGTCCAACTCCGAGCGAAAAATTTCTAAGTCCCCGGGGCTTTCGTCTCTTGACCATGCCGGCAGTTGAGGCCTCGCCGCCCGAGGGCCGGAATTGTCGTCTTGTAGGTGTGGTGCAACGCGCCATCGAAAAACGGGGAAATTTGCCAAAATTGTTCTTGGGATGTGTTTCCCTTTCTAAAAGAATGCCTCCGATGTATATTTCATGTTTTTAAAAAAATTATTTTTGCAAAATATCGAAACTTTTTCTAAGTCCAAATCGGCGCAAAAAGTCAATGATACAGGGCCAAATTAGCAGAAACTAGGCTAAGGATGTGTTTTCTTTATCAAACGAACACCAAATATGCATATTTCACATTTTTCAAAAAAACTTTTTTTCGGTCCGAAAAAAGTTAAAGTCCAACTCCGAGCGAAAATTTTCTAAGTCCAGCCGCGTAGTACATGGGAGAACTACCACTTTCGGAGCAAACTGCCACTTAGAGAGGGACAAATTTGCGAAAGCGAACCTTAGGATGTGTTTGCCTTATCAAACGAATGCCACCCATGCATGTTTCACTTTTTTCAAAAAACATTTTTTTCACTTCGATAAAAATTTTTCTAAGTCCAACTCCGAGCGAAAAATTTCTAAGTCCCCGGGGCTTTCGTCTCTTGACCATGCCGGCAGTTGAGGCCTCGCCGCCCGAGGGCAAGAATTGTCGTCTTGTAGGTGTGGTGCAACGCGCCATCGAAAAACGGGAAAATTTGCCAAAATTGTTCTTGGGATGTGTTTCCATTTCTAAAAGAATGCCTCCGATGTATATTTCATGTTTTTAAAAAAATTATTTTTGCAAAATATCGAAACTTTTTCTAAGTCCAAATCGGCGCAAAAAGTCGATGATACAGGGCCAAATTAGCAGAAACTAGGCTAAGGATGTGTTTTCTTTATCAAACGAACACCAAATATGCATATTTCACATTTTTCAAAAAAACTTTTTTTCGGTCCGAAAAAAGTTAAAGTCCAACTCTGAGCGAAAAATTTCTAAGTCCCCGGGGCTTTCGTCTCGTGACCATGCCGGCAGTTGAGGCCTCGCCGGCCGAGGGCAAGAATTGTCGTCTTGTAGGTGTGGTGCAACGCGCCATCGAAAAACGGGGAAATTTGCCAAAATCGTTCTTGGGATGTGTTTCCCATTCTAAAAGAATGCCTCCGATGTATATTTCATGTTTTTAAAAAAATTATTTTTGCAAAATATCGAAACTTTTTCTAAGTCCAACTCCGAGCGAAAAATTTCTAAGTCCCCGGGGCTTTCGTCTCTTGACCATGCCGGCAGTTGAGGCCTCGCCGCCCGAGGGCCGGAATTGTCGTCTTGTAGGTGTGGTGCAACGCGCCATCGAAAAACGGGGAAATTTGCCAAAATTGTTCTTGGGATGTGTTTCCCTTTCTAAAAGAATGCCTCCGATGTATATTTCATGTTTTTAAAAAAATTATTTTTGCAAAATATCGAAACTTTTTCTAAGTCCAAATCGGCGCAAAAAGTCAATGATACAGGGCCAAATTAGCAGAAACTAGGCTAAGGATGTGTTTTCTTTATCAAACGAACACCAAATATGCATATTTCACATTTTTCAAAAAAACTTTTTTTCGGTCCGAAAAAAGTTAAAGTCCAACTCCGAGCGAAAATTTTCTAAGTCCAGCCGCGTAGTACATGGGAGAACTACCACTTTCGGAGCAAACTGCCACTTAAAGAGGGACAAATTTGCGAAAGCGAACCTTAGGATGTGTTTGCCTTATAAAACGAATGCCACCCATGCATGTTTCACTTTTTTCAAAAAACATTTTTTTCACTTCGATAAAAATTTTTCTAAGTCCAACTCCGAGCGAAAAATTTCTAAGTCCCCGGGGCTTTCGTCTCTTGACCATGCCGGCAGTTGAGGCCTCGCCGCCCGAGGGCAAGAATTGTCGTCTTGTAGGTGTGGTGCAACGCGCCATCGAAAAACGGGAAAATTTGCCAAAATTGTTCTTGGGATGTGTTTCCCTTTCTAAAAGAATGCCTCCGATGTATATTTCATGTTTTTAAAAAAATTATTTTTGCAAAATATCGAAACTTTTTCTAAGACCAAATCGGCGCAAAAAGTCAATGATACAGGGCCAAATTAGCAGAAACTAGGCTAAGGATGTGTTTTCTTTATCAAACGAACACCAAATATGCATATTTCACATTTTTCAAAAAAACTTTTTTTCGGTCCGAAAAAAGTTAAAGTCCAACTCTGAGCGAAAAAGTCCCCGGGGCTTTCGTCTCGTGACCATGCCGGCAGTTGAGGCCTCGCCGGCCGAGGGCTAGAATTGTCGTCTTGTAGGTGTGGTGCAACGCGCCATCGAAAAACGGGGAAATTTGCCAAACTCGTTCTTGGGATGTGTTTCCCATTCTAAAAGAATGCCTCCGATGTATAATTCATGTTTTTAAAAAAATTATTTTTGCAAAATATCGAAACTTTTTCTAAGTCCAACTCTGAGCGAAAAATTTCTAAGTCCCCGGGGCTTTCGTCTCGTGACCATGCCGGCAGTTGAGGCCTCGCCGGCCGAGGGCAAGAATTGTCGTCTTGTAGGTGTGGTGCAACGCGCCATCGAAAAACGGGGAAATTTGCCAAAATCGTTCTTGGGATGTGTTTCCCATTCTAAAATAATGCCTCCGATGTATATTTCATGTTTTTAAAAAAATTATTTTTGCAAAATATCGAAACTTTTTCTAAGTCCAACTCCGAGCGAAAAATTTCTAAGTCCCCGGGGCTTTCGTCTCTTGACCATGCCGGCAGTTGAGGCCTCGCCGCCCGAGGGCCGGAATTGTCGTCTTGTAGGTGTGGTGCAACGCGCCATCGAAAAACGGGGAAATTTGCCAAAATTGTTCTTGGGATGTGTTTCCCTTTCTAAAAGAATGCCTCCGATGTATATTTCATGTTTTTAAAAAAATTATTTTTGCAAAATATCGAAACATTTTCTAAGTCCAAATCGGCGCAAAAAGTCGATGATACAGGGCCAAATTAGCAGAAACTAGGCTAAGGATGTGTTTTCTTTATCAAACGAACACCAAATATGCATATTTCACATTTTTCAAAAAAACTTTTTTTCGGTCCGAAAAAAGTTAAAGTCCAACTCCGAGCGAAAATTTTCTAAGTCCAGCCGCGTAGTACATGGGAGAACTACCACTTTCGGAGCAAACTGCCACTTAGAGAGGGACAAATTTGCGAAAGCGAACCTTAGGATGTGTTTGCCTTATCAAACGAATGCCACCCATGCATGTTTCACTTTTTTCAAAAAACATTTTTTTCACTTCGATAAAAATTTTTCTAAGTCCAACTCCGAGCGAAAAAATTTCTAAGTCCCCGGGGCTTTCGTCTCTTGACCATGCCGGCAGTTGAGGCCTCGCCGCCCGAGGGCAAGAATTGTCGTCTTGTAGGTGTGGTGCAACGCGCCATCGAAAAACGGGAAAATTTGCCAAAATTGTTCTTGGGATGTGTTTCCCTTTCTAAAAGAATGCCTCCGATGTATATTTCATGTTTTTAAAAAAATTATTTTTGCAAAATATCGAAACTTTTTCTAAGTCCAAATCGGCGCAAAAAGTCGATGATACAGGGCCAAATTAGCAGAAACTAGGCTAAGGATGTGTTTTCTTTATCAAACGAACACCAAATATGCATATTTCACATTTTTCAAAAAAACTTTTTTTCGGTCCGAAAAAAGTTAAAGTCCAACTCCGAGCGAAAATTTTCTAAGTCCAGCCGCGTAGTACATGGGAGAACTACCACTTTCGGAGCAAACTGCCACTTAGAGAGGGACAAATTTGCGAAAGCGAACCTTAGGATGTGTTTGCCTTATCAAACGAATGCCACCCATGCATGTTTCACTTTTTTCAAAAAACATTTTTTTCACTTCGATAAAAATTTTTCTAAGTCCAACTCCGAGCGAAAAATTTCTAAGTCCCCGGGGCTTTCGTCTCTTGACCATACCGGCAGTTGAGGCCTCGCCGCCCGAGGGCAAGAATTGTCGTCTTGTAGGTGTGGTGCAACGCGCCATCGAAAAACGGGAAAATTTGCCAAAATTGTTCTTGGGATGTGTTTCCCTTTCTAAAAGAATGCCTCCGATGTATATTTCATGTTTTTAAAAAAATTATTTTTGCAAAATATCGAAACTTTTTCTAAGTCCAAATCGGCGCAAAAAGTCGATGATACAGGGCCAAATTAGCAGAAACTAGGCTAAGGATGTGTTTTCTTTATCAAACGAACACCAAATATGCATATTTCACATTTTTCAAAAAAACTTTTTTTCGGTCCGAAAAAAGTTAAAGTCCAACTCCGAGCGAAAATTTTCTAAGTCCAGCCGCGTAGTACATGGGAGAACTACCACTTTCGGAGCAAACTGCCACTTAGAGAGGGACAAATTTGCGAAAGCGAACCTTAGGATGTGTTTGCCTTATCAAACGAATGCCACCCATGCATGTTTCACTTTTTTCAAAAAACATTTTTTTCACTTCGATAAATATTTTTCTAAGTCCAACTCCGAGCGAAAAATTTCTAAGTCCCCGGGGCTTTCGTCTCTTGACCATGCCGGCAGTTGAGGCCTCGCCGCCCGAGGGCAAGAATTGTCGTCTTGTAGGTGTGGTGCAACGCGCCATCGAAAAACGGGAAAATTTGCCAAAATTGTTCTTGGGATGTGTTTCCCTTTCTAAAAGAATGCCTCCGATGTATATTTCATGTTTTTAAAAAAATTATTTTTGCAAAATATCGAAACTTTTTCTAAGTCCAAATCGGCGCAAAAAGTCGATGATACAGGGCCAAATTAGCAGAAACTAGGCTAAGGATGTGTTTTCTTTATCAAACGAACACCAAATATGCATATTTCACATTTTTCAAAAAAACTTTTTTTCGGTCCGAAAAAAGTTAAAGTCCAACTCCGAGCGAAAATTTTCTAAGTCCAGCCGCGTAGTACATGGGAGAACTACCACTTTCGGAGCAAACTGCCACTTAGAGAGGGACAAATTTGCGAAAGCGAACCTTAGGATGTGTTTGCCTTATCAAACGAATGCCACCCATGCATGTTTCACTTTTTTCAAAAAACATTTTTTTCACTTCGATAAATATTTTTCTAAGTCCAACTCCGAGCGAAAAATTTCTAAGTCCCCGGGGCTTTCGTCTCTTGACCATGCCGGCAGTTGAGGCCTCGCCGCCCGAGGGCAAGAATTGTCGTCTTGTAGGTGTGGTGCAACGCGCCATCGAAAAACGGGAAAATTTGCCAAAATTGTTCTTGGGATGTGTTTCCCTTTCTAAAAGAATGCCTCCGATGTATATTTCATGTTTTTAAAAAAATTATTTTTGCAAAATATCGAAACTTTTTCTAAGTCCAAATCGGCGCAAAAAGTCGATGATACAGGGCCAAATTAGCAGAAACTAGGCTAAGGATGTGTTTTCTTTATCAAACGAACACCAAATATGCATATTTCACATTTTTCAAAAAAACTTTTTTTCGGTCCGAAAAAAGTTAAAGTCCAACTCTGAGCGAAAAAGTCCCCGGGGCTTTCGTCTCGTGACCATGCCGGCAGTTGAGGCCTCGCCGGCCGAGGGCAAGAATTGTCGTCTTGTAGGTGTGGTGCAACGCGCCATCGAAAAACGGGGAAATTTGCCAAAATCGTTCTTGGGATGTGTTTCCCATTCTAAAAGAATGCCTCCGATGTATATTTCATGTTTTTAAAAAAATTATTTTTGCAAAATATCGAAACTTTTTCTAAGTCCAACTCCGAGCGAAAAATTTCTAAGTCCCCGGGGCTTTCGTCTCTTGACCATGCCGGCAGTTGAGGCCTCGCCGCCCGAGGGCCGGAATTGTCGTCTTGTAGGTGTGGTGCAACGCGCCATCGAAAAACGGGGAAATTTGCCAAAATTGTTCTTGGGATGTGTTTCCCATTCTAAAAGAATGCCTACGATGTATATTTCATGTTTTTAAAAAAATTATTTTTGCAAAATATCGAAACTTTTTCTAAGTCCAAATCGGCGCAAAAAGTCGATGATACAGGGCCAAATTAGCAGAAACTAGGCTAAGGATGTGTTTTCTTTATCAAACGAACACCAAATATGCATATTTCACATTTTTCAAAAAAACTTTTTTTCGGTCCGAAAAAAGTTAAAGTCCAACTCCGAGCGAAAATTTTCTAAGTCCAGCCGCGTAGTACATGGGAGAACTACCACTTTCGGAGCAAACTGCCACTTAGAGAGGGACAAATTTGCGAAAGCGAACCTTAGGATGTGTTTGCCTTATCAAACGAATGCCACCCATGCATGTTTCACTTTTTTCAAAAAACATTTTTTTCACTTCGATAAAAATTTTTCTAAGTCCAACTCCGAGCGAAAAATTTCTAAGTCCCCGGGGCTTTCGTCTCTTGACCATGCCGGCAGTTGAGGCCTCGCCGCCCGAGGGCAAGAATTGTCGTCTTGTAGGTGTGGTGCAACGCGCCATCGAAAAACGGGAAAATTTGCCAAAATTGTTCTTGGGATGTGTTTCCCTTTCTAAAAGAATGCCTCCGATGTATATTTCATGTTTTTAAAAAAATTATTTTTGCAAAATATCGAAACTTTTTCTAAGTCCAAATCGGCGCAAAAAGTCGATGATACAGGGCCAAATTAGCAGAAACTAGGCTAAGGATGTGTTTTCTTTATCAAACGAACACCAAATATGCATATTTCACATTTTTCAAAAAAACTTTTTTTCGGTCCGAAAAAAGTTAAAGTCCAACTCCGAGCGAAAATTTTCTAAGTCCAGCCGCGTAGTACATGGGAGAACTACCACTTTCGGAGCAAACTGCCACTTAGAGAGGGACAAATTTGCGAAAGCGAACCTTAGGATGTGTTTGCCTTATCAAACGAATGCCACCCATGCATGTTTCACTTTTTTCAAAAAACATTTTTTTCACTTCGATAAATATTTTTCTAAGTCCAACTCCGAGCGAAAAATTTCTAAGTCCCCGGGGCTTTCGTCTCTTGACCATGCCGGCAGTTGAGGCCTCGCCGCCCGAGGGCAAGAATTGTCGTCTTGTAGGTGTGGTGCAACGCGCCATCGAAAAACGGGAAAATTTGCCAAAATTGTTCTTGGGATGTGTTTCCCTTTCTAAAAGAATGCCTCCGATGTATATTTCATGTTTTTAAAAAAATTATTTTTGCAAAATATCGAAACTTTTTCTAAGTCCAAATCGGCGCAAAAAGTCGATGATACAGGGCCAAATTAGCAGAAACTAGGCTAAGGATGTGTTTTCTTTATCAAACGAACACCAAATATGCATATTTCACATTTTTCAAAAAAACTTTTTTTCGGTCCGAAAAAAGTTAAAGTCCAACTCTGAGCGAAAAAGTCCCCGGGGCTTTCGTCTCGTGACCATGCCGGCAGTTGAGGCCTCGCCGGCCGAGGGCAAGAATTGTCGTCTTGTAGGTGTGGTGCAACGCGCCATCGAAAAACGGGGAAATTTGCCAAAATCGTTCTTGGGATGTGTTTCCCATTCTAAAAGAATGCCTCCGATGTATATTTCATGTTTTTAAAAAAATTATTTTTGCAAAATATCGAAACTTTTTCTAAGTCCAACTCCGAGCGAAAAATTTCTAAGTCCCCGGGGCTTTCGTCTCTTGACCATGCCGGCAGTTGAGGCCTCGCCGCCCGAGGGCCGGAATTGTCGTCTTGTAGGTGTGGTGCAACGCGCCATCGAAAAACGGGGAAATTTGCCAAAATTGTTCTTGGGATGTGTTTCCCATTCTAAAAGAATGCCTACGATGTATATTTCATGTTTTTAAAAAAATTATTTTTGCAAAATATCGAAACTTTTTCTAAGTCCAAATCGGCGCAAAAAGTCGATGATACAGGGCCAAATTAGCAGAAACTAGGCTAAGGATGTGTTTTCTTTATCAAACGAACACCAAATATGCATATTTCACATTTTTCAAAAAAACTTTTTTTCGGTCCGAAAAAAGTTAAAGTCCAACTCCGAGCGAAAATTTTCTAAGTCCAGCCGCGTAGTACATGGGAGAACTACCACTTTCGGAGCAAACTGCCACTTAGAGAGGGACAAATTTGCGAAAGCGAACCTTAGGATGTGTTTGCCTTATAAAACGAATGCCACCCATGCATGTTTCACTTTTTTCAAAAAACATTTTTTTCACTCGATAAAAATTTTTCTAAGTCCAACTCCGAGCGAAAAATTTCTAAGTCCCCGGGGCTTTCGTCTCTTGACATGCCGGCAGTTGAGGCCTCGCCGCCCGAGGGCAAGAATTGTCGTCTTGTAGGTGTGGTGCAACGCGCCATCGAAAAACGGGAAAATTTGCCAAAATTGTTCTTGGGATGTGTTTCTCCCTTTCTAAAAGAATGCCTCCGATGTATATTTCATGTTTTTAAAAAAATTATTTTTGCAAAATATCGAAACTTTTTCTAAGTCCAAATCGGCGCAAAAAGTCGATGAAACAGGGCCAAATTAGCAGAAACTAGGCTAAAGATTTGTTTTCTTTATCAAACGAACACCAATGATGCATATTTCACATTTTTAAAAAAAACTTTTTTTTCGGTCCGAAAAAAGATAAAGTCCAACTCTGAGCGAAAAATTTCTAAGTCCCCGGGGCTTTCGTCTCGTGACCATGCCGGCAGTTGAGGCCTCGCCGACCGAGGGCCGGAATTGTCGTCTTGTAGGTGTGGTGCAACGCGCCATCGAAAAACGGGGAAATTTGCCAAAATTGTTCTTGGGATGTGTTTCCCATTCTAAAAGAATGCCTACGATGTATATTTCATGTTTTTAAAAAAATTATTTTTGCAAAATATCGAAACTTTTTCTAAGTCCAAATCGGCGCAAAAAGTCGATGAAACAGGGAAAAATTAGCAGGAACGAGGCTAAGGATGTGTTTTCTTTATCAAACGAACACCAATGATGCGTATTTCACATTTTTCAAAAAAACTTTTTTTCGGTCCGAAAAAAGTTAAAGTCCAACTCCGAGCGAAAATTTTCCAAGTCCAGCCGCGTAGTACATGGGAGAACTACCACTTTCGGAGCAAACTGCCACTTAGAGAGGGACAAATTTGCGAAAGCGAACCTTAGGATGTGTTTGCCTTATCAAACGAATGCCACCCATGCATGTTTCACTTTTTTCAAAAAACATTTTTTTCACTTCGATAAAAATTTTTCTAAGTCCAACTCCGAGCGAAAAATTTCTAAGTCCCCGGGGCTTTCGTCTCTTGACCATGCCGGCAGTTGAGGCCTCGCCGCCCGAGGGCAAGAATTGTCGTCTTGTAGGTGTGGTGCAACGCGCCATCGAAAAACGGGGAAATTTGCCAAAATTGTTCTTGGGATGTGTTTCCCTTTCTAAAAGAATGCCTCCGATGTATATTTCATGTTTTTAAAAAAATTATTTTTGCAAAATATCGAAACTTTTTCTAAGTCCAAATCGGCGCAAAAAGTCGATGAAACAGGGCCAAATTAGCAGAAACTAGGCTAAAGATTTGTTTTCTTTATCAAACGAACACCAATGATGCATATTTCACATTTTTAAAAAAAACTTTTTTTTCGGTCCGAAAAAAGATAAAGTCCAACTCCGAGCGAAAATTTTCTAAGTCCAGCCGCGTAGTACATGGGAGAACTACCACTTTCGGGGCAAACTGCCACTTAAAGGGGGACAAATTTGCGAAAGCGAACCTTAGGATGTGTTTGCCTCATCAAACGAATGCCACCCATGCATGTTTCACTTTTTTCAAAAAACATTTTTTTCACTTCGATCAAAATTTTTCAAAGTCCAACTCCGAGCGAAAAATTTCTAAGTCCCCGGAATTGTCGTCTTGTAGGTGTGGTGCAACGCGCCATCGAAAAACGGGAAAATTTGCCAAAATTGTTCTTGGGATGTGTTTCCCTTTCTAAAAGAATGCCTCCGATGTATATTTCATGTTTTTAAAAAAATTATTTTTGCAAAATATCGAAACTTTTTCTAAGTCCAAATCGGCGCAAAAGTCAATGAAACAGGGCCAAATTAGCAGAAACTAGGCTAAAGATGTGTTTTCTTTATCAAACGAACACCAATGATGCATATTTCACATTTTTCAAAAAAAATTTTTTTCGGTCCGAAAAAAGTTAAACTCCAACTCCGAGCGAAAATTTTCTAAGTCCAGCCGCGTAGTACATGGGAGAACTACCACTTTCGGAGCAAACTGCCACTTAAAGAGGGACAAATTTGCGAAAGCGAACCTTAGGATGTGTTTGCCTGATCAAACGAATGCCACCCATGCATGTTTCACTTTTTTCAAAAAACATTTTTTTCACTTCGATCAAAATATTTCTAAGTCCAACTCCGAGCGAAAAATTTCTAAGTCCAGCATGGGGGAAGGTTCACTTTCTGTGCAAACCGCTAGTGAAAGAGGGACAAAATAGCAAAAACGATTCCTGGGACGAGTTTTCCCTGCTAAGCGCATGCCTGTGATGTATATTTCGTGCTTTTAAAAAAATGAATTTCTCTAAAAATCGAAAATTTTTCTGACTCCAAATCTATGCAAAGCGCCAGTGAAAGAGGGACTAATTAGCAAAAACAGAAGTTAGATGCGTTTCCGTTATCTAACGAATACCAAGGATGCATGTTTCACATTAATCAAAAGACTTTTTTCGGTCTGATAACAATTTTTCAAAGTCCAACTCCGAGCGAAATTTTTCAAAGTCCAGCATGGGGGAACGACCACTTGCGGTGCAAACCGCTTGCGAGAGAGCGACAAATTAGCAAAGACGAATCTTGGGAAGAGTTTCTTCTTCCAAATGAATGCCTGCGATGTATATTTCGTGTTTCTAAAAAGTTATTTTTGCCAAAATCGAAACCTTTTCTACGTCCAAATCGGTGTAAAGCGCCAGAGAAGAGGGACAAATTAGCATAAGCGATTATTGGGACGAGTTTCCCCTTCTAAACGAATGCCTGTGATGTATATTTCGTGTTTTAAAAAAAATTATTTTTTGCCCAAAATCGAAGCTCTTTCTAAGGTTACGGAGGGAGATTACGGAGAGACGGTCGCGGAGTGCTAAGTGGAGGTGAGCTAAAACTCGAAGCTCGGCCTCAGGTAGGTTAACTTTTATTGCATCACCCCTCCCCGACCTCCTTTGCGCCCAAGTGTTAAGGTTTCCCCCAAGGGAGGGTACGGAGAGACGGTCGCGGAGTGCTAGGTGGAGGTGAGCTAAAACTCGAAGTTCGGCGCCTCGTAGGAAAAGTAATGTTGCTGCGTACACATTGCCAAGCAGGTGAACATGTTTGGGGATTCCTGGGCCCAGTTTTCTTTAATTAACAAACGGTCGTGTTTAACTTGCGATTGACGTTAACCTTTGGCACACTGCGTTTCCTTTATTAAAACGAATACCAATGAAGCATGTTTCACATTTATGAAAAAAACTTTTTTTCACTCACTTGTGCTCAAATATAGCTCGGCACATTTACCCCTAACCTTAATTGCAGTCTTTAAGATCGTTAACATTTATAAAGGACGTTTGCAGTAAATGAAGTGCGGGAAGCACATGCACTAATTGAGATTCCAGATACTGCTTTGGCCGACCTCCCCACTCCTTCAGATATTTCAAAGAGGTGAAGTTTGGCAATGCTTAATTATTCAAATTACCACAGGATTATTTTAGCCGTGCTATTATCGATTTAGCCTTTTCGAGAGCAGCTCCCGAATGTCAAGACGTAAAATATGTTGAAAATGCAGAATATAGTTGCTTAGAGTGCATGTATAATAAATGGAACAGGCAAACATAGGCATACTCTGCTATTTGCTACATACATTCGGCACACCTTAAATAATTGCCAGTCTTCCGTCTCGAGCAAGAGCTCACCCATTGGTCGGCAGAGACCGTTTTCAATGGCGGCAGGAGGTGGGAACGATTTGCTACAGTCATTGTCATTGGTCCCACCACCCGCCATTAGTCGATCGGGCCGCCACCTGTCGTCACCGGCGCCAATTACGACAATCGATCAAGTGACAGTAGTTTCGAAAACACACACCAGGGGCAGTTGAGTGCCAAAAGCCGGACCTCGCCCGAGTCTAGTTTGGATGCTAGAATAATGTTTAGAAACCTCCATAATTAACGAAAAGCTTCGAGTGTTAAGGTTTCCCCGCAAGAGAGGGTGCGGAGAGACCGTCGCGGAGTGCTACGTGGAGGTGAGCTAAAACTCGAAGTTCGGCCCCAGGTAGGGTAGCTAGTATTGCATTACCACTCCCCGGCTCTCTTGCGCCCAAGCGTTAAGGTTTCCCCCAACGGAGGGTACGGAGAGACCGTCGCGGAGTGCTACGTGGAGGTGAGCTAAAACTCGAAGCTCGGCCCCAGGTAGGGTAACTAGTATTGCATTACCACTCCCCGGCTCTCTTGCGCCCAAGCGTTAAGGTTTCCCCCCAACGTAGGGTACGGAGAGACCGTCGCGGAGTGCTACGTGGAGGTGAGCTAAAACTCGAAGCTTCGGCCTCAGGGTAGGTTAACTTTTATTGCATCACCCCTCCCCGACCTCCTTTGCGCCCAAGTGTTAAGGTTTCCCCCAAGGAGGGTACGGGAGAGACGGTCGCGGAGTGCTAAGTGGAGGTGAGCTAAAACTCGAAGCTCGGCCTCAGGTAGGTTAACTTTTATTGCATCACCCCTCCCCGACCTCCTTTGCGCCCAAGTGTTAAGGTTTCCCCCAAGGGAGGGTACGGAGAGACGGTCGCGGAGTGCTAGGTGGAGGTGAGCTAAAACTCGAAGTTCGGCGCCTCGTAGGAAAAAGTAATGTTGCTGCGTACACATTGCCAAGCAGGTGAACATGTTTGGGATTCCTGGGCCCAGTTTTCTTTAATTCACAAACGGTCGTGCTTAACTTGCGATTGACGTTAACCTTTGGCACACTGCGTTTCCTTTATTAAACGAATACCAATGAAGCATGTTTCACATTTATGAAAAAAACTTTTTTTCACTCACTTGTGCTCAAATATAGCTCGGCACATTTACCCCTAACCTTAATTGCAGTCTTTAAGATCGTTAACATTTATAAAGGACGTTTGCAGTAAATGTAGTGCGGGAAGCACATGCACTAATTGAGATTCCAGATACTGCTTTGGCCGACCTCCCCACTCCTTCAGATATTTCAAAGAGGTGAAGTTTGGGCAATGCTTAATTATTCAAATTACCACAGGATTATTTTAGCCGTGCTATTATCGATTTAGCCTTTTCGAGAGCAGCTCCCGAATGTCAAGACGTAAAATATGTTGAAAATGCAGAATATAGTTGCTTAGAGTGCATGTATAATAAATGGAACAGGCAAACATAGGCATACTCTGCTATTTGCTACATACATTCGGCACACCTTAAATAATTGCCAGTCTTCCGTCTCGAGCAAGAGCTCACCCCATTGGTCGGCAGAGACCGTTTTCAATGGCGGCAGGAGGTGGGAACGATTTGCTACAGTCATTGTCATTGGTCCACCACCCGCCATTAGTCGATCGGGCCGCCACCTGTCGTCACCGGCGCCAATTACGACAATCGATCAAGTGACAGTAGTTTCGAAAACACACACCAGGGGCAGTTGAGTGCCAAAAGCCGGACCTCGCCCGAGTCTAGTTTGGATGCTAGAATAATGTTTAGAAACCTCCATAATTAACGAAAAGCTTCGAGTGTTAAGGTTTCCCCGCAAGGGAGGGTACGGAGAGCTACGCTACGCGGAGTGCTACGTGGAGGTGAGCTAAAACTCGAAGTTCGGCCCCAGGTAGGGTAACTAGTATTGCATTACCCCTCCCCGGCCTCTCTTGCGCCCAAGTGTTAAGGTTTCCCCCAAGGGAGGGTCCGGAGAGACGGTCGCGGAGTGCTAGGTGGAGGTGAGCTAAAACTCGAAGTTCGGCCCCAGGTAGGGTAGCTAGTATTGCATTACCACTCCCCGGCTCTCTTGCGCCCAAGCGTTAAGGTTTCCCCCAACGGAGGGTACGGAGAGACCGTCGCGGAGTGCTACGTGGAGGTGAGCTAAAACTCGAAGCTCGGCCTCAGGTAGGTTAACTTTTATTGCATCACCCCTCCCCGACCTCCTTTGCGCCCAAGTGTTAAGGTTTCCCCCAAGGGAGGGTACGGAGAGACGGTCGCGGAGTGCTAAGTGGAGGTGAGCTAAAACTCGAAGCTCGGCCTCAGGTAGGTTAACTTTTATTGCATCACCCCTCCCCGACCTCCTTTGCGCCCAAGTGTTAAGGTTTCCCCCAAGGGAGGGTACGGAGAGACGGTCGCGGAGTGCTAGGTGGAGGTGAGCTAAAACTCGAAGTTCGGCGCCTCGTAGGAAAAGTAATGTTGCTGCGTACACATTGCCAAGCAGGTGAACATGTTTGGGGATTCCTGGGCCCAGTTTTCTTTAATTAACAAACGGTCGTGTTTAACTTGCGATTGACGTTAACCTTTGGCACACTGCGTTTCCTTTATTAAACGAATACCAATGAAGCATGTTTCACATTTATGAAAAAAACTTTTTTTCACTCACTTGTGCTCAAATATAGCTCGGCACATTTACCCCTAACCTTAATTGCAGTCTTTAAGATCGTTAACATTTATAAAGGACGTTTGCAGTAAATGAAGTGCGGGAAGCACATGCACTAATTGAGATTCCAGATACTGCTTTGGCCGACCTCCCCACTCCTTCAGATATTTCAAAGAGGTGAAGTTTGGGCAATGCTTAATTATTCAAATTACCACAGGATTATTTTAGCCGTGCTATTATCGATTTAGCCTTTTCGAGAGCAGCTCCCGAATGTCAAGACGTAAAATATGTTGAAAATGCAGAATTTAGTTGCTTAGAGTGCATGTATAATAAATGGAACAGGCAAACATAGGCATACTCTGCTATTTGCTACATACATTCGGCACACCTTAAATAATTGCCAGTCTTCCGTCTCGAGCAAGAGCTCACCCCATTGGTCGGCAGAGACCGTTTTCAATGGCGGCAGGAGGTGGGAACGATTTGCTACAGTCATTGTCATTGGTCCACCACCCGCCATTAGTCGATCGGGCCGCCACCTGTCGTCACCGGCGCCAATTACGACAATCGATCAAGTGACAGTAGTTTCGAAAACACACACCAGGGGCAGTTGAGTGCCAAAAGCCGGACCTCGCCCGAGTCTAGTTTGGATGCTAGAATAATGTTTAGAAACCTCCATAATTAACGAAAAGCTTCGAGTGTTAAGGTTTCCCCGCAAGGGAGGGTACGGAGAGCTACGCTACGCGGAGTGCTACGTGGAGGTGAGCTAAAACTCGAAGTTCGGCCCCAGGTAGGGTAACTAGTATTGCATTACCCCTCCCCGGCCTCTCTTGCGCCCAAGTGTTAAGGTTTCCCCCAAGGGAGGGTCCGGAGAGACGGTCGCGGAGTGCTAGGTGGAGGTGAGCTAAAACTCGAAGTTCGGCGCCTCGTAGGAAAAGTAATGTTTCTGCGTACGCATTGCCAAGCAAGCGAACATGTTTGGGGATTCCAGGGCCCAGTTTTCTTTAATTAACAAACGGTCGTGTTTAACTTGCGATCGACGTTAATCTGTGGCACACTGGTCGTAAGAATGCATTGTGCAAACTCGCTCGGATGACCTCGACCAAGAGGTGAACGCTACTTGCAAGGAAGTAGCCAAGGGTGACGTAATCCTGAGTCATCACTCTGGTGTGATGGCTTCCATCCAGCGGTCACGTGATCAATCAGTTTGAATTATAACGGCCCAGGCAGCCGACGCGTACGGACGCCAGGGCTGCGTTTCTCGTTCTTTTCACTTTGTCTTTCACTTTGTTTGAGTTAGGAGAGAAAGGAGGCGAGAGGAGGAGAGTGCTGAGAGCTCAGAAGCAGCCGACGTAACATGCCGAGAAATTCTGCCCGCTAAAAAGCTAATTCGGCGTGGCTTGTTTACCAAAGTTATGTAATTACTAATTACTGGAACTTCCTTCCTAGATAAGAGACTATTTTTATTAGTAGCGTACGGACTCTCACAATGTTTTCCCTTTTTTACAGCAGTTCGGCACGAGGACGGCAGCCGGAGTTAGCAGAGGGAGGAGGCAAGAGGAGGAAGGCAGCCGACGTAACGCGCTGAGAAATTCTTCCCGCCAAAAGCTAATATGGGCGTGGCACGTTAGTTAAGTAATAACTAATTACTGGAACTTCCTTCCTAGACACGAGACTATTTTTATTAGTAGCGTACGGACTCTCACAATGTTTTCCTTTCTTTTTCAGCAGTTCAGAACGAGGACCGCAAAGTCTACCGAAGGCGCCATGATGGGGAGAAGTCGCCCGGGCCGACAACCTGCACCTGGGGAATTATGGAAATTCGGGGATCACAGGAGCCATGCCTGGCTTACGTCCACTGCGCAGAACTAAATCTACAGTCCGAAAACACACACAACACCAGCCTGGGACCCCGACAGATGACTCCGAGCCTCTTCCACCCCGACAAGACGCCAGAAGCACGACGAGTTCAAACGTGTTCGTGTGCTAGGTGCATAAAGTATGCGTGTGCCATCTCTAGGATGCTAGGAAAGTTATAGGAGCCCGGAAAGGCCAAAAAATGATAGAGGTGAGATTGGGCGTCGAAAATCGGGTGAAAAATGTTATACACGTCTTGTAAGATGTTGTGGCTACAGAAAGAGCGAGTGAGAAAGTGCCTCTGAATTCGAGTGATGTTCCACGTCTAAAAAAATGATTAAAGTGCCAAAGTTCGGAAAAGAGCAGATAATGAATGCGCCCACAAGTGCAAAAGGTCATAAAAGTGAAATGGAAATGTTCTAGGTCGAAACAGAGCGAGTGAGAGAGTGCCTCTGAATTCGAGTGATATTCCACGTCTAAAAAAATGACTAAAGTGCCAAAGTTCGGAAAAGAGCAAATAATGAATGCGCCCACAAGTGCAAAAGGTCATACAAGTGAAATGGAAATGTTCTAGGTCGAAACAGAGCGAGTGAGAGAGTGCCTCTGAAGTCGAGTTATATTCCACGTCTAAAAAAGTGATTAAAGTGCCAAAGTTCGGAAAAGCGCAAATAATGAATGCGCCCACAAGTGCAAAAGGTCATACAAGTGAAATGGAAATGTTCTAGGTCGAAACAGAGCGTGTGAGAAAGTGCAATAGGTCATACAAGTGAAAAAAAAAAATTTGCAGGTCGAAACAGCGAGTGAAAGGTGCAAAGAAAAAGTGTGTGAAAAATTCAAAGTCCAGCGAGGCTAGAATGAGCGAAATATTGCCAGTGTGATTAATTCAAAAAGTGTTTGTGAAATGGGCTAAAATAATTGAAGTGCAATAGGTCATACAAGAGAAAAAAAAAATTTGTAGGTCGAAACAGCGAGTGAAAGGTGCAAAGAAAAAGTGTGTGAAAAATTCAAAGTCCAGCGAGGCTAGAATGAGCGAAATATTGCCAGTGT
>JAUKNK010001239.1:0-32542 GCA_030765055.1 Mantis religiosa | reverse complement strand
AAGGGAAAAGCTATCAGCTTATTTAAATTTAAATTTTACGTTAAGCGACAAATGGAAGTTAAAAATCGAAATTATACACGAATACATACAAAAATTTTCCGACACATTGTATTTCGTTAATTGGTACAGGAGCATCATGCTTCAAAACCGCGAAGCAAGGAACAACAAGCACACCCACACGCACACGCACACACAGTTAAAAGTACATGCTTTTGCCTTCATGAAGCTTTAAAGGAAAGTAACAAACAACTGGTATTCCAGTATGAATAGAATTGTCAAAAATAACTTTTGGTGCAGTACAACACTCTCTACTCATGATGAATATAGGCACAGAACGAAAAATACATATCAAGATATCGTATCAGGTAGCGGAAGGTCCAAGCATTTCGGGTACAGAAACACTTTACAGTATCCCGATATTCCACAAACGCCAGTATGATTTGTCCATTCGCTCGATCACAGATCATATTTGATAAAATGAAGTTGCTTTGCCAACAGTCCTTTCCAATCACGACATAGCAAACTGCTTAACGTTTTACACCATAGTTTATTTTTTATCTGTACAAATCCATTTTTGGTTTCCGATTGTTTTTGGTCCATTCTAAATTAAATTAGAAAGTCTGATAAATATCTCAGTGATTTAAGCCAGCCTCTATCCCTTTTTGTAAAAATGCAAATGCCTAAGCCCTTTCATATCTCTCGCCGATTAACTCCAACATTCATCGAAGCGTCTGCCAGATCTTGTGGACTCCACGCACATCGAATGAAACATGACCACAACATGACAAACAAAAATTCAATTTCAGCCGGCGAATCAATGTCATAATCAAGGTTTGCGACTTCCAATACACATTTTTCCAATAAAATATTTTTGCACGCAGCCGTCGCATTGCTCAGTCAAATGTAGGATATTACACTCCGTGTGACATGTCTGATGAAGTGAAGTGTATAAAACTAACTATAAATTCCGATTGGCTTTCAGATCCACTTCTCTCTGAGGATTTTCATGCTCAGGAATGATTACTCACGCTCTCTATCCCAAACCATACAATTTGTAACTCGCTGTGCATTGGTGCTTGCTTTCAGCGGTTTTAACGATAAGCGATCACAGTGTGACAAATCAAAACATGCCATCTTTCTTGTTTCCCCTTCTTCATTGTGATTTCTTTTCAGCTTTAATGTTTGTCTTGCATTTGGTGTGGCTTCTCAAAATCGCTATTTACATTTCCTAAGTCTCTTATCACTGACTTAAAATGCAGTACACTGGTATGTTCTCAAGGAGTATGAACGTTTCAACCAATTATTTGCTCCTTTCTACTCCGTTTTGGATAACAATTTCAGCCCATGGATGTAACCGGTAAACTAACTGTAGATAAGTAAATCGGCATAGAAATTGTAATTTTGAAAATTAGATAAAGAACTTGTTATTAAGCGTTTTAAATATAAATTAGAAGTATGATATACGAACATATCTTGGTTCATATTTTGTTTCTCCAAAAGCCTGGCCTCAAGAGTGACTATTTTAATGCACCCAGAAAATGACAATATTAGAATAAGATACCATTGGTATTAAGTAATAGCATTATAACCTTGCGACGCCAGCTTCTCCTCAGCTGGCTAACACGTGCCACACATTTTACTAGCACTAGATGAAATGTATAAACATTTTGCCTCTACTTCACTTAATGATGAACAGAGGTCCGGGTTGAGGCAGTCATTGAACACTCATAGATGCCCCTTTAACAAATTAAGCGTTAATATAACAGAAATAACTAAGAGTGGGGAATAGAATTAAACATAAATTAGTCGAAAGTTATGGTCTTCAAGAAGGGAGTTAAACTAAAAAAAGATGAAAAGTTCGTACTAAATGGCAAACGGGTAGAAGTGGTTAATGAATTTGAATACTTAGGAGTAAGGAAAGTGGGGAGCACACAGAAGAAAAAATTGAAGCAAAAGGAAGGGCGATGTTGGATGGAATAAGAATATGCAAATATACGCTAGAAATGACAACCAAGTGGATAGAAAGAATGTATGAAGCACTAGTTGAATCCAAAATTTGGTATGTAGTAGAGATCTGCGGGGGAGGGGGGGTACAGAGATAAACAAATCGGTGGACCTAAACTACAGAAGATTTTGTAAAGAGCTACTAGGCTTACCAAGATCAGCACCTAGGGAAGTAGCTTTAGTAGAATTAGGAAAGACAAGAAGAAACGGAATAATAATGGAAAGAATAATAAAACTTTGGTATAGGTGTTTGGTCAAAGAAGAAGGGGAAATTATGAAGTTATGCATGAGACAGCAAAAAGATTAGCGAACTCAAATAGTTGGTGGGCAGAAATAGGAGGAATTATGGAAAAAATAGGAATGGGAGATATATGGAGATTAGAGGAAAGGAATACATGCGATGTGGTTATAGCTTAGTAAAGTGCAGAATAGATGATATAGAAAGACAGGAAATATGGGGAAATCTAGAAAATATGAAATCATTACAATTTTACAAGCAATTAAAACGAAATTGGGGTCCAGAAGCATATGTACGTTACTGCAATAGGCAAGAGAGAGAAAGGTTAGCATGGATGAGAACAGGTATAATATTTCTAAGAGGGATAAGAGGTAGGGAAAAGGGAATTTGTGAATTGTGGGGGGGGGGGGGGGGGGAGAAAGCATAGAACACTATGTAACAGAATGCGAGGAGGTTGCAATATGGAGAAAAAAGATTTGGGAAGAAAAATGGGAGAACGTGGAGAAGAGGATAGTAGCTATAAAAATGTTAACGGCAGGGAGGAAAAGAAGGTAAGAAGTATTGGCGAGTTCTTGCAGAAAGTAAAACAAAAATGGGCCAGAAACGTAAAGAATATAAGAAAGGAAGATGAGGGGGAAGAAAGGAACTAATTAAGTAACAAGGAGACATGGAGGTTATGAGCTACCTGGCAGAGCAGAAGACCAGGGTGTCATGCAGGCCAAGGTAGCAACAAGGTAAAGACAAGGTAATGTTGTAAATTGTAAAATTTTGGAATATGTACAATATATATTATTAACAGCGTAAATATAAGGTGGCACTAGCTCATGAATTTGCTGTAACTGTACACAAATAGAACAGCAGCGAACACCCACTATGCCATAAATAAGGCTTTACTAAAACATAAACAAAGCACCAAAATAAGTTATATGAACTTCTTTTGAAAAACGAACTTTAATAGCACAGATCATATTAGAGTAAAACAGTTAAAGTTCCCCCATTTCAACATAGAGGTAGCAATCTAGCTAGCAGCCACCACATCAAACCAACAGACTTGGAAGAGAAAATACTAGTGAAAATGACTTTTGGTCTCAGAGCATACAGTTTCTAGGCCAGTAAGTATAGCAAAAGCTAAAAAATAAAATAAAAAAGGACCCAGAAGGGCATAACTTAAAATCAAATCTAAAAGACGTAGCGGAAACACACAATGCCGAAGCCAACACACGTACTCCTCTCTCCTCTTGAAGCAATTCACCAAGGAAGACGGAACGGGGAACCCCAGCGCTTAGAAACCGAAAAGGTGGGAGCCCGAAACGACTCCCGGGAAGAGACTGCTCGAAGCAAAACTTACGGGACAATCGGCACAACTTCCAAGAGTGATTCTAACAGGGTTTTACAGTTCAATTAATATGAGATGGCAACTGAGTAAAGATGCGCTGTAAAAGAATTAGCCTGATACTAAACCTGATGACTCAAGGTAATTTATACATGTAGAGTAGTTGAGACATATACCATCAGTAGCTCTAAATGTATAAAATCATCTACTGTCTCCTTTCAGGATTGGAAACAAACTAGTTCTTTTAGTGCGATTCTTTACTCAGCTGCCACCTCAAGTTAGTTCGAGTGTACACATAAGCTTAAATATCGGGAAACGTAGGTCGTTCATGTCACCGGGCACATCTCGCTAGTGTAATAACTTCTTATATACAGCGATTTGGTTTACTCAGGTATGAGATCTACTACATGAAATTATGTATTTAATCTTATATATTCCAATTATTATTTTTAGGACATGACTTCATCAAATTTTCTGTTTAATAACAGAGCGTGTAAAATGACATGAAACTAACACATTGAACTATTGTTAATGGTTATTTCCACTCCAATGAAATACAGAACTAATGTTTGTAAAGTTACACGGTAAAGACTTACATATAACTCTTTGCAAAGTTATATGGTACTTCAGAATAATTAACGCAATACAAATTTCTCAGTATGTGTATTCATTCACCGATTTATTGATTTATTGATTTATTGATTTATTCATTGATTGATTCATTGATTGATTCATTGGTTGATTCATTGATTGATTCATTGATTTATTCATTGATTGATTCATTGATTGATTCATTGATTGATTCATTGATTGATTCATTGATTGATTCATTGATTGATTCATTGATTCATTGATTGATTCATTGATTCATTGATTCATTTATTGATTCATTGATTGATCGATTCATTCATTGATTGATTCATTGATTCATTCATTTATTTTCTATACATGCAAATGTATACACATGCGGTATCTTTTATCCAACATTTTGCAAAAAGACCTGGGCTTTGGAGTGTTTTATTTTTAATTTATATTTTAAGTTCAATTAGCAATATACAAAAACAATTTTAACATGGGTTTTAAAATTCATGTAACAGAGCTTTGGACAGAGAGAAATACAAAGAGTATTGTTTAGAGTGGAGATATTAACATTGAAGTTTTAAAAGGAATGATGTGATAGTGAAGGGAGAAGAAAAATTTAATATATAACTTTCTGTTTTAAGCTAGATAGTTGGTAAATGCTTTGACGTATGTGATTGCTTTCATATTTCTTACTCTGTACCAATAGTTATTTTCCACCTGAAGAATGTAGAGGTAGCTAAATATTCAAACAAAAATCTTTAAAATATTTTCTAATTCAGAACATAATTCATATAAACTCACATGTTTTTTTCTAATAACATTATGTGTGCCTTTTACATCTTACCAATTATACAAAGTCCACAATTAAGAGGACCTCAGAAGCTAATCCAACAAAATTGGGTATAGAGTTATTTTAACCTACACATGTGTTAAATACATGGTACTTAAATCAAATCGATAGTTATTTTTAAGACAATGCAGGTACGAATCCAGGTGTTCCCACATAAAGCGTAGTTTGGAGCAAGAGAGAATATTTTCTGGAAACCCCTTCTGAACGTTTTTAGGTTAAATACCAAATTTGCTATTTAACCAAACTTTCGTTTTTGAAGTGAGTTTTGCTGTGTGCCCGTAGTCTCAGTCTGTCTTCCACCCTCCCTCCCTAACCCTCTCCTTTTCACTCTCCCCTCTCTCACTCTCTCACTAATACAGATCATTTTGTAAAAATGCCTTTTCGGTATTCAGGTACCAAAAAAGGTGTATTTCCGCAAAATATTTTTTATGGACGGAATATAATAACTTCCCCTATTCTTCTCCTCTCTCTTTCTCTCTCTCTCTCTCTCTCTCTCTCTCTCTCTCTCTCTCTCTCTCTCTCTCTCTCTCTCTCTCTCTCTCTCTCTCTCTCTCTATAGCGAAAATAAAAATGTAGTTTCATTATATAGTGAAATACTTTTACGTTGTTTTGAATGGAAACCCTATTGTAAGCTATAAAATAAAAGTGTCTTAGGACAAATGCTAACAGCTGTAGAGTAAAAGATGGTTTAGAAAAACCGCAGCCTGTGCGGTTGTGACTGCGAGAAGTTCTGGTGTTCCCTTTAAAACAGAAATAGAGATAAAAATTTCACAAGTTGTAATATTACAACTGGCACTTTTGTTCCCACATCTCTTGTTATACCTTTGCTTCTCCCTGCCAGGGGAGGTGATCGCACATCGAAGCGTTGATCCATAGGAATTATTCAGCTATTTCTTTCTGCAGAGTGCCTTTGAACATTTCCCTTGCTACCTCCCTTCATTTTATTCTTCCCTGCCGTCTCTTCATTCTTTCTCTTCAGCCCCCACCTCCAGCCACCCTTCCGCCTTAAGAACTAGCGCATAAAGACGAAGAAGGGACAAGTTTAATTGGGGAAAAGGTGAGCACCCCACAGTTGCTGCTGTTGAAATTATTTCCTTCAACACGTACAGCAAATTTTCTCAAAGAGAATATACAGCGTATACCCTCAAGTAGTGTGAGCCCATAATATGTGCAATGGGGGAGAGAAAGAAGTGGCATTAAGAAACAGATTAACTGGAGCGCAATTTTACAAATTTATTGCATTGCTACAACAGTACAGCATTCATACTTAAAGCTTAATACTAATATTATTGTTACAACCTACACAATGAGCTGTACCTAAAAACTTTTGCGTGACAAGAATGGAAATGGGGAATTCATTAGAAAGGCTGTTAAAATAAATTAAATGTATAAGCTTTGAATACAACTTCTAGCTACAGGGGGCAGGACATTTATTAATTTATTTCGGTTTGTTAACAATATAGTTCATTGCCAGAATCATATCAACGCCGTCAGTGTGCCAAAATTCGATTCTGCGGGAGTTCTGTCGCCTTTAAACACAATTATAAACCAATGATCTGGGCTGGGTATTAACCTGCGACCTTAGGATCAATAACACCAGTGCCTAATCATCTGAACTCCACAGATCGACGAAAAGGGTAACATATTTAGAGGGAAGTATTATTTATTGACAAGCTTAAATATAGCTTTTATTAGCAAAATAGGTACCCAGTAAACAAGAATATTATTAACATCATGGAATTGAAAGGAAAAAATGAAGAAAGTAAATGTTACGTAAAACTGAAGTTAGCTACAGTGAAGCGATAAATATTGCAAAAATATAGCTATTAGCAAAGAAAAGCTTCACATATCTTATGAAAATGATTAGTTTTTTCTAATCAATTAACGAGATCGACTTCGTAAACCTTTGTCTACATCCTCAGTCGTTAAATAGCTTCGACGTCAAAGATACTATCAGAGGTTACTATGTTTTTGCCAGTATTACCAAAATCTGAAAATAAAATAAACTTAAAAGCAGAATCAGCTGCTGGTGTTTCAAAATTCACTACGCATTATTCATTTTTTAAAATAAATATTTTTTCTCAAACCATTAATCTATCCGACCATTTAATTGTTTTAATAGTTTAACTTCAGGATTTATTTCATGCTTAAATGGCCAAAATGATCTGCTATGGCCGATTTATCAGTTTGTTTATATATAACGTTACGAAAATGTTCTTTCGTTCTGGTTTTCAAATTACGTTTCGTTTTCCAATATAAACCTGTTCACAATCAAAAGAATTATAATGATAAATACAAGATATCTTATTGTTTTTATATTGATCTTTTTTAGAGAAATCTAGTAAATTTTTAATACTATATTTATTTTGAGAAACTAAAGTTATACCAAACTCTTTCAATTTCTTTTTTAAAAATGTTTATTAACCCAAGGATGGTAAGCAATTTTTTTAAAATTATAATCCTCATATTTTTTAAGGGTAGAAAAATCATAAACAGTTTCTTGATATTTAAATTCATGAATCTTTTTTGTATGAAGTCTTGATTAAACCATAAATTAACACAGTATTAATAATATGTTTATCTTTATTAAATCCTCTTTATTCAGTAGTATTTTTATTAATCTATAAATCAAACTATTAAATAAGCAAATTTATGTGTAAGAGGGTTAAAACTTTTATTTTTTATGTAATTATCGAAATGAGTAGACTTCCTATAAATAACAAAATTTAATTTATTTTTATTTCTTATTATCTTTAAATTCAGAAAAGTGAGAAATCCATTAATCGTCATTTTCTTAAGATAAGTGAAAATGTTGTTGCAAATAGTTATATTTGTGAAGTAAATGTTACTTGTTGGCCAACATAGAAAAGCAAGCTCTCTGTCATACTTAGTTCTGTTGGGAGAAAGTTCCTAGAGAAGTTAATCTGCATATGGTAAACGAATTTAGGGGTATCGGAACCGGGAACAACGCATAAGGTAATCAAATAAGCACACAAGTACCGCGCTTGTTCTAAGTGTGTGGAACTGAAAGTAATTGGGAATATTGTAATTCCAGATAATCCGGAAAAAAAATTAAATTTTTGGATGTAGGATAATGAAGTCTAATGCTCTGCAGAAGAAGAGGATAAAAATCGCAATTAATGCATTCCAGAACTTTTTTTTTTATTTACCCTTGTACAAAATGTTCTTAAAACCCCTTTTCTATGTGGTCCTTATTAATTGAGATAAACATTTGTGGAAATCGTTTTAGTGCACGTTTCCTTGGAAGTAGAGCAGAAGAATACAGTAGGTTTAATCGTTGGTAAGAACTCTTAAAGAGCTGGTCCCTTTGACATTACATTCCCTTTGTATGTCCAGGACATAAAAAGTATGAAAGCGCAAACAATTAATAAATATTTTGGAAATGGTTCCGTCCCGAAAATAAAATGTATTGTTCAAAAGTTTAAACATTTTTATAGTACGCTTTTTATAAAGCTCTTACATTTTACCAGTTTTAAAAATGTGTACAGAATTATGAGTACTTCAATGGCTATCTCCAGAAAATGCAATATATTAGTTTCATTTGCCATGGTAACGTATTTAATAATCTGCATTTTAATCAAAATGTTAGAGCTGCTCAATAGAAAATCAACATTTCGAAAAATTTATGTAAAGGATATTCGGGGGGGGGGATTTATAAAAATGTTCGCGTCACATCCCTTAAAGATGCTAAATTTTAATATCAAATTTTGGGTTTTGTACTTTTTGTTACTTTTTCACAAATGCGACGCACGTGCGCTCACACCCACCCACCCACCCACCCACCCACCCACCCCCACACACACACACACACACACACACACACACACACACGCGCGCGCGCGCGCAAACCTTTTCTGAAATGTTTAACTTCAGATTTAGAGATTCTCAAAAGGTATTTCAAGTGAATCCTCGGTATCGGTGGAATGATGGTGGGGGAAATCGGAGGACCCAGTGGAAGCTCACCCCAGCGCCATGTTGTCCATCACAAATCCCACTTTTGCCTGGACGGAACCCGGGCCGCCTAGGTGAGAGCCAAGCGGTCCATTCACTCAGCCATGGCGCGGCCATATATATGTACAGACAGACAGACAGACAGACACACACACACACACTCTCTCTCTCTCTCTCTCTCTCTCTCTCTCTCTCTCTCTCTCTCTCTCTCTCTCTCTCTCTCTCTCTCTCTTCTAAAATAGGGTATTATAGAACTTTCATCTTCGAATGTGAACCACTCGCTTCCTCTAGCATAATATCTAGCGAAAGTATTCGCAGGTGCTCTATTGTCCTACAAATATGGTTCAACTACCAAAGAATTACACTATACGTTATATTACTCTATCCAGCAGAGTAAAGTTAACAATTTTACTTAGTAGAAGAAGTACATTCTATTTATAACTGAACTGACATCGCCAATAAAGTGTTCACAGCAGTAAAATGTTACCTGCTCCTATCACATGATTTACTTTAATTGGGTAAGATATTCTTATCCCGCTAACTGACTCTAGTTCGATATGAATATACTCTGGCAATCGCACGTATCATTGCCTGGAGTAGAGATCATTGGCACCCCACTTGAATCCAGTAGGAATCGATTCATATCAACTTTAACCAGTCAGAAACGGAGAATATCTTCTCCGCGTAGAATTATGTGCTATGAGTTGGTTCCATTTTATAACCGTGAACATCTTAAATGACATGCCAGTCTGATTATATTACAATAGACTATAGATTCCGGGATCCCTTAGAGGAGAGGATCCGTCCCCTTCAGCTGCCGAGGTGCGGGAGCTGCGGACCCTTAGCACTCGAGGTACCTCTAACGTTACTACAGGAACCTCGGGCCGAACTGCCGAGCCCCTCCCGTCGGGGAGTTGTTCGGATTGGGTTGGACTCGAGGGGACAGTGTGTTCCCGACACCCACAGGGAATTGGGTATCTCCGGCCAGGCTACGGCCGCCCGGAGGGGGTTGAGGGTTGCCTCGTAGTTCCCGGGTACTAGCCTGCAGAGCTAGTAGAAGGTGTGCTAGATCACCAGGCGGCCCCACCGAGGTTTTCGGTAGTCTTCCCTATGGGGTTGACACGCGTTAGTGACGTATCCACTTCCATCCCGTCTTGACGTTGTGGTCAGCGGGGGGAGGGATTTTTAGACTCAAGGTATTGCCCTATGGAAAGAGCCCCGTAGTATCCATCGCTCCCGGGTAGAAGGAGGCCCGGGTCCTTGTTCCTACGGGTCCAGGACTAATGGGAGTAGAACCTCAGCACTTAACTATAGATTCCGGGACCCCGTAGGGAAGGGGATCCATCCACTTCAGCTGCCGTGGTGTGAGCGCTGCGGACCCTTAGCACTCGTGGCACCTCTGACGTTACTAGAGGAACCTCGGGCTGAATATTCGAGCCCTTCCGTGATAGGGAGTTTTTCAGATTGGGTTGGAGTCGAGGGCATCTTCCAGGTTGTGCTAGTTTTTAGCTTGTGACTAAATCTACGAGCTTCGAAACTACTTCTACTGCCGTAACACCGACCGTGACAGCTTAAGCAATTCATGTATGGCAAGTTCTTATCGAGTTCAGGGGTAAAATTAATGTATCACACACAAAAAAAAAAAAAAAAAAAAAAAAAACGTGGAAGTAAACACGAAAACATTCTTTTTCTTTTATCCATATCGCCGATGATAGCTCTGACATAAATGTAGCTCTCTTCACTCCAATCACAGACATATATAATTCTTCAGGCATTTCTCTCTTTCTTTTTTTTTTTTTCTTTTTTTTTCTTTATTTTTTTTACAAAAAGGTTGAAGTATGATATGTAGATAGAGTTTCCGTTGTGTAAACGTACCTTTATGTGTATACCATATGCATAACACATAACACTTCGTACACTTCTCATTTAATATAACATTGTTCATTTGTTTTAGAGAGAGTGGAAGCACGTGGATTATAACAGTTGTCGTTCAACATTAAGGTTACCCACTCATGTGAGATAAGCAATCACCGAAATCACCGCACCCTGACTCACACGTAACCTGTTGCTACAGAAGAGGAGGGGCGGAGGACGGTCTTCAATAATCCAGCTTACCCTATCTCAGACTCAATTCACATCACATAATCATACACAAGGCAATTATTTGTCTATGTTTATGATGAGGAAACTATAGTTAAATACGAGAAAAGTGTGGTTAGAAAGTAAAGAAATGTGTTAGCTTTGTAGCAAGACGTTTGGTACTATCTACTACTTAGATCTATTCTCTATCTATATCAACTATATAAGACTATCAGCACCTATTTCCCAAGGACCACAGTCGATTTCCATTCGTATGCCACTTATACTCTATTTTAAAATTAGTGTGTCATCACAAGTAAGGTGTTCTAACCGATAAAGAGTAATCAGCTCCAAATACGTGATATACGTAGAAAACATATTCTGATGTCTCTGTTTGCCATAAATAGATGTAAATCGTTTCCAACTGGTTGGAATCAGGGTTGCAAGGAACTCTGCTCCAGCCAGTGAAGGATATAATGGTAGGAGGAGCAGTGAGACATGCTGAGTATTGTGGTGTTCTTAGTAGCTATGTTAGTGTAATTATAAAATAGGGAATCTGTGTGACATTATTAGCATTATAGTTTATTTCTTTGTTTTGGAGAAGGAAGAAATTTTTACCCTCTGTATCACTGACACATTTTCCTGGGTGACAGGCACTTTTGCCCCATTCTTTGGTCTATTCCGTAATATTTTATCAAATGACCCAGCTGTCGACTGGGCCTTAACCACCCCCCCTCCTAGTACTACACTATAGCTACGTAAAAATCTGCATATATGACATTCACACACTCTGTTATTAATTACTGGGCATGAAAATCCTCGTTATGAAGTCCCACTTTTCTACCCTATTTTGATCTAGATAGAAATGTGTATATTCATCTATATTACACACTTCGGCAAAGATACAATCGGAATATCGTAGACAAGCTTTAAGAACTGGACGTTACCAGATGATCTTAAGGTAGAATACTCTTTCAATGTAAACGCTAGGAAAAATTTAAATCTAAAGGACTTTAAAAGAATAAGGAATTATTGAAAAAGACATAGTACAAATATTTCACAAATGGCTTAGCAACAAAAATCTACTTAAGATAAATGTATTTCCAGAGATTTGCATTTTGTTTACTGCATGTTTGATATCAATTAACATATCACTTATACAAAGTACAAAATTATTTCCGAATGCATACAACTTCAAAGGACATTCCCAGAAAATTAAAGAAATAACTTTTGATGTCTTGTATATCAAATAATAATATTTGTGTGATGTATGGTTTAAGAGATTTTCCTGTCGTATCTTTGGAATATAGCACAAGATAAATGATAGTGTACATCCCTCAGAGAATTTAACTCCTTTTTTTATTTTCAGTTAACCCTTCTCATTAGGCTTTAATCCAGTATGATTAATTCCATAATACATTCTTAACCAAAGGTTGAATTTTTTTTTTTTTTTTTTGTTTTGTTATTTACGTGGGGCGATGAATGAAATGAGTGAAGTGATGCTCAAATGACTCAGGGGTCCATGGAACTTAGAGTTACCCGACATTCGTCTATCACGATAAGAGAAACCCCCGGAAAAAATCTTATCCAGGTAACTCACCCCGAACGAGATTCAAACTCTGGACTTTTCAATGTGAGGCAGACCTGCTACCGTCTAAGCTACCGAAGCGGGCTTAATGGTGACTTTCACAGTTTACGATCCTTGGCTTATTGCGAAGTGGTTTTATAGTTCATCTTATATCTGTTGTAGGCGACCTCTGCTCTCTAATTAGTTGTGCCAAAAGTGTACGAACAATGAAATTATGAACACTCAGTATTTGTGGGCCCTCAATTTAAACCGCTTCATTCGTCACTCTCACTCTAAAAAGTTACCGTAGGGTAACATTTTGAATATGATGCATAATAATTAACCACCAGCTTCTCTAGCCATCATCATTTATCTGCATATCGTGTTGCAAATTAATACAGAGAGCTTTCTTTTTCACTTCGTGTTGATTCTAATAAATACTGACAGAAATGTGTAAAACCCATTTTGTTGTGCTGGGACTGCGGTGAAATGTTAAAAGACATACGACTTTGTTCTCTTGTACACTTCTTCGTAATAACTTATAAGAAACAAAAGCATATCACATGAGTGAATTACTTAAATATTGCGACATTCAAAACCGAAAGGAAGTTTCCTAAATTATTAATGTCATGAAAAAGGTAAGAAATAGATAATTAGATTGACCTCCACCCATTACGTCTTCAAAATTCAATGCCTACAAACATACAAAAGGTGAGAGTGCGATTATTTCCTTTTACTCGTTTTTCACTACCTAATTTACAGGGATCATACAGAAAGGCGTGAACAACAATTTGGCAACCTAGACTTTCATTTTTTAAACAAAACAAGTAGATGTATAATCTCAATCTATAGACCTTGCTGATATTTTTCTATATCTTCTATTTCCTTGCAGATGTTTTTGCCATTGTTGTTTAAAAAAACTGTGATTAAAAGTCCAATTTGCCGAAATTCTAAATGTTATTTCCGTAGAGATACTTTTCAATTCTCACGTAACAACATTACATCACCAATACAACACAATCTTCCAAGGTCGATCACAATAACAATGACAGCAGATTATATCTCTAGCTCTCGTTACACAGCTGGCTGTCTCTCATTTCACAACGCTGTTTCACTACTCATCACTAGTGATGGCTTCGTTTTATACACCCATTCATGAATTCCAGACTGTTCTGTATTTTCACTAGATTTTTCTGGAATCAAGAAGGCATCTAATGATGTAATCCGAATTTTGTATAACCTTCCGGAAACGTCTGGGCCGGCAGGTTTTTAATCTCAGTTATCTGTTGCCGGCTATCTGTTTACACTAGCCGCGCTATCGTCGACTGCTTACGCAAGCTCTTTATTACAGTGAAACAATATCCGTCGTCTGTTTTCTATTTGTGCCGAAACTTTTATTGCCTGTTGCCGCAACAATACCCTTACGATAGAACTTAATTCCAGCTACCCAAAGCAGAAACGCAATGTTTTCTGAATATCCTTCACCGACTCGTAGTGTTGTTCTGTTCGTATCTGTTCCTTCATAAATATGATAGTCGGAGGGTGCCAAGACGAGACTGTTGGAAAGAAGAGTAAGAGCTACGCACCCAAATATCCTGCTTATCTCCAAAGTGACATGAGCAGTTTTCGGATACCTTTTATACTATCGCAGAGTGATCTTTATAGAGCGTTTATCAACCGATGCAAAGTGTGTGGGTATGGAAGCCACTAATATAGTTCGTTCAGGTTCAAGAATATCAACCAGAAGCTTGCCTGTAACTTTCCCTACATATTGCAAGGTCTTCGCTTTCTTCTTAAATGTTGAATGTACCTAAGTGGTATCATTCCACAGTCTAGTGTTACTTTTTAGCTCGTTATTATAAAATCATTTCTCATTGCTTGTCACAATATTCGTCAAAAATAATCAGTTTCACTTTGAAATCTATAAAGAAGCTTTTAAGTGATGGTTTTCTGATATTTTCTTTGGTCATTAATAGGGAACGGATTTTTTGGTGCAAAATAGTTAAATTTATTTATTTATGCATTATAAATCAAGAAAATATTTGTTACAAAGTTCAAAATTTGTACTAAAACACAATTTTATTTTTATTTTACATAATAGAAAAACTTGTAATAAAAATAACTGTTTTGATAACTCACCAGTGATAGATTACTGATATCACACGTCAATTGTTGGTAATTCTTTGGAGTTCCGTTTTGTGCACAACAAATGCCTTCTCTAAATTGTCTATTAGAAATCTTTGCCGATTGTCACGTAGCACTACCCGGTATTGGGAGAATGATCGTTCTAAGTCACATTATGTTACTCTAGCATATTTCATAAGAGGCACTCCACCAGTACTTATGCTCTCAATATATACTTAGTGGCCTTCTAGAATATGGACAACTGTCTCGCAATGTGAAACCTTTAAACCCTGTATTTTTTAACCACCTATTTTAACTTGTTTTTTAAAGTTTGCATTTCGAGTGAGTTGATTTACGTTTCTAAATTAACGATTTCTTTTACACTCTCTATCAAAATGTTAATTGCTCCTTCTAGTTTTTACAGAAATTGCACAAAATACTCAAGCAATATATGTCATGTGTTTTCTTATACAATTGTCACTTAGCAGGTATTGAACAATTTCTATAGATGAAGCATTTTCATCTGTCAAGTTCATCGACAACCGTGTTAAAGCTATCAAAAATGTTCTGTACTGTACACTACTGTTCAAAGCCAAGTGCCCCAGCTAGTAACAATTGTGTTGGAAGCAATTGTACATTGGGGTTATTGTTCTAAAGAGATAAACTCTTTTAGGAGCTTTAACAAAGGCCTTTCCATTGAATATCAATATCAGAGACCGAAGACCAAACATTTTGGCAAATCCTATGCATCTAAACTTCGCCTTTTAGACACCGGACATCATACAGTTATCCGCCTTGCCACAGGAGATTTCCGCACAAGCCGCGTCGACTGCTTGTATCCGACTCCGGCGAGCCTACACTTTCTATTCGTCGCTCGACACTACTCTGTTCATACGTTGCGAAGTTGGCAAGTTACCCAAACCATCCATGTTTTAAACCAGTTCTGCATCCCGATTTAGCCCACCGTTATATGCGCCATGGTTCTCGGACACGCCCCATGGGAATAAGATTTCGGGATGGTTGCATGGCAGCTCAATCGTGCGCGGTTCGATCTGGCTCTTTCCACCAACTCGAGACTAGCTACCCCACATTCGGTATTTCAACAACTTTTCGCCGAACTACTGGACCGTTACCCTAATTATGTTCCGGGCTTTACAGATGGTTCCCAGTTAGGTAGCACTACGGGTTGCGCATTCGTCATTAACGGCGAGGCTCATAAATTTCGCCTTCTGGACTTCACCTCTGTTTTTTCTGCAGAACTGTATGCCATCCTCTATCTGTTCCTTTTTATTTGTAAGTTAGTTCCTGGCAATTTTGTCGTTTGCACTGACTCTCTAAGCGCTCTTCAGGCCATGCAACAGCACATTGCAGCTTACACGGTCGTTTTAAAAATTCAGGCCTTGATCTCGCAAATGCTTAGTCGCGGATACCATTTTGTTTTTATTTGGACCCCAGGCCATGTGGGCATTTCCGGGAACGAGAAGGCGGACGCGGTTGCTAAGTCCGCTTACCGTTTGCCCCGGAGTTAAACAACTACGGTGCCATACCAGGATGTGCAACGTTTTTTTCCGTCGCCAACTCCTATCTGCTTGGCAGCACTCCTGGACAACTTTGGAAGGCACACAACTCCGGGCAATAAAGGAGAGCGTACAACCCTGGCTAACTTCCTGCAGGGATAACCGGCGAGCCGAGGTGATACTCACCCGGCTGAGAATTGGGCACACACGAGCGACTCATGGCCATTTGTTAAGAGGGGAACCGGCCCCTGTGTGTGTGCTCCATGTGCAGTACGCCTCACTGTGCGGCATGTATTGCTTGATTGCCCGCAGTACGCCCGCGTTCGCCAGTCAATAGGCTTGGGGACTAACTTGCTGGGAGTTTTAGGGGACGACGCAGTGGCCGTGGTTAAGGCACTGCGGTTTGCTGCCGAAATTGGTTTTTATAAACAAATCTGACTTACATTTTATATTTGTTAATTTTAGAGATTTTAAATTGTTAGTCTTGGGATGGGCTTTTTTTAATGTACTTTTAATAGTTGAGTGTTTTTATTTTATTTTACCTTTTTAGCTTAATTTGTGTAGCTTTTAGGTTTTAGTGTTGACTTCGGGCCCAAATGACCTTGTTGTCGACGGGCCCTAAAACACCACACAATCACTCACTGTATCATTTTCGGATAGTTGACGCTAAGTGCTTCTGCTGCTTTCTTAAAGCAAGATGCTGTGTCGGTCAGAAAAATAAGCATATTATCGTACTTAATACCATTCGCCATAATATGTGCATACTTTCATTGAAGAGCCTAGGAACATTAATGTGATTCACTGCCAACAATAATTTGCAAGCTAGTAAAAACGCACTATTTCTCGTCATTTTTTTAAATTGACTATTACATTTACTACTTTTCTTCCTGAGTCTTGAATTCCATTTATAGACACCCGTATTTTCTCATCTTGGCCCTGATTTTTCGTATTGTTTCTTCGTAGTAATTTGGAAGGCAAGTTCTTCCTTAAACTAGATTCATCTAGAGGATCAAAGTTCGTGTACTTCATGAGAAAAACTTTAATCTCTGAATTGTTCACTATGTGGAGGAGTATGTACCGAAGCAAAAGTTCAACACGAACCTGAATAAAATTCACGTGAAAAAAAGTCCGAAATATAAGCTGGAGGTTCCTACTTACTTCACTTAAAAGCACCTGCTTCATGGAAGAACGTGCAACTGCCAAGATATGTTTATTGCCGGATAAATGTTGCGTTACTTGGGAACATTAAACGTCTGTTATGGATGTTCCACAGGGTTGACAATAAATTACTCTTCCATCTGTTTTGAATTTACCTGAGAATTCTTTAACACACTGCTGCAAAAAAAAAAAAAAAAAAAAAAAAACTTACACTACCGTCGGCATTTTCTTATATGCACGCATCACTCAACTTGTACGTTATGCATTGCCCGGCACTTCCAAACAGAACTGAAGCAACAAGATTAACTCGAACGCCTAGTCGTGTCGAGTTCAAGAAAACCGTGCATACTCTTGAGATCTGAAACTTCTTTCATTTGTGCATGTGTTTATATTGTAGCGAGCTCTTGACAACATAAAGGAATCTAAGGTTTAAGAAGCTGAGGGTTACACAGCTTCTCTTTTCGTTTTCCCATACAATAAGTGCTCGATATAATACATGGATAAAATGCATTAAAAATATGCATTAATAACCAAATTGTGCAAAATATTGAATTACTTAACTTTATTTTACCTAAGATTGTCGTCGTCGTCGTCGTCTTCGTCATCGTCGTCGTCTTCGTCTTCGTCATCGTCTTCGTCATCGTCGTCGTCATCGTCGTCGTCATCGTCTTCGTCATCGTCGTCGTCATCGTCGTCGTCATCGTCGTCGTCATCGTCGTCGTCATCGTCGTCGTCATCGTCGTCGTCATCGTCGTCGTCATCGTCGTCGTCGTCATCGTCGTCGTCATCGTCGTCATCGTCGTCATCGTCGTCATCGTCGTCATCGTCATCATCGTCGTCATCGTCATCATCGTCATCATCATCATTATTATTGCACTGAACTAAATCCTACTGCAATCCAATTTTGGAGGGATTTTAGCCACAGTGACGAGACCGTCTTCTCTAATGGGCTATCAAAAAGCAAAAAAGAAAAAGAAAAAAAAAAGAGTCAACTGTAGAATTTAATGGCCTGTTTTCCCGTTGGTTACAGTAGCTCAAGGGTTAGAGCGGCTGGACGGTAACCAGAAGTTCCGTGGCTCAAATCCCGGCTATGACACTGAATTTTTCAGTCTGGCTCTACCCTCTCATAGTGCGTCCTACACACAGCTAGTGTGGAATAACAATTAATTTCCATTAATTGTACCTAATAGTGATCCGAACTATAAAGCCCGGGCCTTCAAGTACTTACAGCATAGTAAGTCGCCGAAAAGTAGTTGTCTCTTGTGTTTATGAGAACTCCTAGTGGTTTACCGGGAAAAATATGAGTCAGTTGGAGAATTTAATGCCATGTTGGCACGTTGGCCATAGTAGCTCAAGGGTTAGAGCGGCTGAACGGTAACCAGAAGATCCGTGGTTCAAGTCCCGGCTATGGCATTGAATTTTTCAGTCTGGCTCTATGCTTTCATAGTGCAAACTATACGCGGCTAGTGTGAAAGAACAATTAATTTCCGAGCTATCAATTCTTTTCTTGTCGGATTACCTGAAGGCAGTTCGAAGGCGACCGCTAAGACGTTCATCTTAGATGCCCTTGTTCTCAGTTTTGAAATGTTTCACCCATCTTCTAACTCTGCTGGTGCCCATTCAGACGTCTCAGAAGGCATGCCTAAGTTTGAGATAAGTTTCAGCTGCAGATTTGTTTTCTTTAACACAGAATTCAATGACAACACACTGATAAAAGAAACACTGATGACTACTATTTTGAAAATATGCCATAGGCGACCCCCTGATAAAACCTACAGTACGGCCGCTGGATCACCGGCTCTGACGTTTTGCGGCTGCAGGAGGTGGAGTGGGAAGGTTAGTAATAACAACATACAGTAATAAGCAATTGAAAACATATCCACAAGATTATCCTTAGAATAAAAACATAGGACCATATATTAGCTTTAAAATATTGAAATCCAACCGGCAATTTCACTGTCTTCCAAGATATTCATTACAGCACCGCCCTATCCGAATATTTCTTTTACACGTTTTATGTGCGCTAACTGCTTCTGTTGGTAGTACTGGGGGTCTGTTCATCTGGCATCGTGGTCAGGAAGTAAAACTATGTACTAGCAACAAACTGACGCTGCTAGGCATGGCTTCCGAATCCAACACCGGCTGGCCACTTTAATTTTGTGTGGACCACGGGGCTACACTTGCTTTTGGTGCTTGCGCTGGTGAAGTTTGTTTGCCATTTTGTACGTGCGTGAATTATGATTTGTAGTGTTTGTAAATCCTATTACAATCGCTATTATAACAATATGGCTACTGGTTCGTGAAATATGCAAATGCGTGAAATTTTAAAATGCGCATGTTCATCTGCTTGAAATTCGCGCTAAAGAACTGGCAAAAGCCCACTTCCCCATCTCAAGAAATGTCAGAGCCGGAGAACGGCCGGCCGAACTGTAGTGTCGTCACGATATAGCAACATGTGGTGCATTATATTATCTTTCAGCTCTTTTTGTATAATATTATAATTATAGCGATTAGTTTCTCTGGGGTTCAGTGTCACCCTTGTATTTTTATTTATTTGCGGTTCTTCGTTTCCTACACCTCCTTATACATTCAGCGCATTGAAGGCGTCCGCGACAAGAAGTAACTGATACACAACAGTAGCTATAAGTGACTAATATATATCAGTACTACACATGAAGCCTTGTCTTTGAGTCTAACAGAGAGAAGGTCATTAAACTGCAACCCCTTTTGATGAATGTGCCTAACGTTGAATGTGTGTAGCGAATTACTGGGTCATCCATAAAGCGTAGACGGGATTCTACTAGGCAACAGAGGAGTGGTCTACCCGACAACTGGTTTATTCAGGCTCGCAACAGAATTTGTATAGGTTTTCAGTTGAAGCAATATGTGAAATGAGAGTAATGGCAAGTAATATGCCTAATTGTACCTTTCTACATCAAATCTTTATTTATGAGTCGTATGCTGCACTACATCCGCTCATACTGCCAAAAAAATATTGAAGATTTAAAGTCTGCGATTCCCAGAATCACTAAAATACAAAAGTATAAAACAAATACATAAACTTTAACTGGAATTAAGATAACATTCGCCAACAAATCAGTTACATGACTTCCGGGCATGTTCACATATACGGTGTATCGATCACGTAAATATGCAATCACTAATTTATCTCTCTCTGTATATATTATATATAGAATATTATATTTATCAAAGTTTGTAGATGACTGTAGTTCGCATTGTTTGCACTTCCACAAAACTATGAGGCATAACACCGGCAAAATACGATCTCCAAGCCCAGAGTGCCAAGCTCCGAGTTCCCTAAGAGCCAAGTTATTTTTTTTTCACGTGATTTGGCGGTTGGGAAAAAGCTTATTTTATACTTTGAGGGATTTCTTATCATTACTTTGTAACATCATTAGACCGGATCAATTGCCTTAATATTGATTTGCTCTCGAGAATTCTGGTAGCAATGTTAACTATGGACCAAAAAAATATGTATGATACAACAGAAAGTAAAATTGAATACTAAATTGTATAGCATATCTAACAATAAATGTTCTTTACGTTGTAATTACTGTAAGCATATCTACTTATTAAGTTCCGAAATTCTATGTCAAGATTTCACGAGAAACACATATTTTGAACTTTGTTAAACCCAAAAGGGCACCCTTAGATAAAAATTCTGTTTGTGTGTGTACAGCATAATTAAAAAGCGCTATGTCCAATAAATATCAAAGTTGACGCGACTTGGCGGAACTGTTCATTGCGTGAAAGGATTTTGGATTTTGTCAAAAGTAGCGACAACGATTTTGATTAAAATACCCATATTTAAGATATTTACATAACGAATAACAGTATCTATCATGGAGGTATTGTTGAGAATGGCCTCAAGAGCACTTCAGCAGAAAGGAAAGCTTAAACATTTTTACATGACGAAATTTGACAACAGATAGGCAGAAATATACTATAGAAAATATTAATTTATTTTTTTAGTTTGTTTATTTCAAATAACATTTTTCTGAGATAAGCCATTTTCGAGATATCACTCATTGTTTGTTTAATGTTTTAATTATTGAGATAGTTTAAAAGTGATGCACCATTCGTTTGTTTCTCACTGTGTCATCAAAGAGCTGAAGGTTTGAGCCAGCTTCTAGATTTTAGTTTCCATTAGCTTTCCAGTATACCCATCTCCTTGAAGTTTTAACAAAATGTATGATAACGATTTTTTGGATTAAAAAGAATTGCATTTGAAACTACGTTTTTTAAAGAATAATTTGTAGAAGCTATATAAAAATGAATGATAGCTGTAGGAAAAAAGTCATCAGAAAATATGTATAGGCAAATATACTTCCTACACATTATCAATGAAACTTATTAAAACCTTTATTTGCAACATATAGATGTGAAATCGGAATATATAACTAATTCTTCTCAAAAATAATCAAACATATTTAAACAATTTGGAATATCCCAGTAATATGAAGTTGCCAGAACTATCGGAATATTTTTCCAATATTCATCTTTAAAATCAACCAACATTCCAGCAATTCATTGCAGCTGTGATTCGAGGGTGGTGTATAGGTCATGATGGAACCAACTGCTATTGAGGAATCCATAGGGCAGGTCACGCCATTAAAACCCACTGTATCCTAACAAAGCTGTAGTTGTTATTGATGTGTAGAATTTTTACGCATGACAAATGAAAGCGTTTGTCAAAACCAGCAAATAGCATATCCGGTGATGGAACAGAGCTTGGTGTAAATATTTTTTTAGAACTGCTGAATGTGCCGTCGTGTGAAAACCACCACTTCCTTTGCATCAGATTTATCGGTGATTAAAGTGATACAGTGTTCATGTTTGAAATTAGCGAATTTCAGTTTCAACACCCTGCCTCGTAATAAACGTATCAAAATACGGAAATTATATTTATGCATTTATATATTATTAACACTTTTTATTATTCATTTCTCTGTTAGTTAACTAAACTAATAGAAGAAAATACTGATTTTTACCCATTTGATACCGAAAACATCTCCGTATCACTTCTAAGGAAGCTTCTGAGCTCATATATTCAGTTACACAATTCTATGGTATGGATATAGCTTATCACGCCCGCCTCAGTAGCGTAGATGGTAGCGTGTCTGCCTCGCGTTCAAGAGGTCCCAAGTTCGAATCTCAGTCACGGTGGGTTGCTTGGATAAGGTTTTATTCGGGGTTTTCCCTTATCCTGAAAGAAGAATGTCGGGTAACTCTAGGCTCTGTGGACCCTGGACTCATTTGAATATCATTTCTCCCATTCATTCATCGTTCGATATGACTTAACATTGGAGGACGTATTAAAAAAAAGATATAATTCACATTTAAAAGCTCCCAAGATCGAATCGCAGACAGGGTGAGTTACCTGTTTAAGGGAAGTTCTGGGGCTTTTCTTTTCCTGAAAGATGAGCAGCACCACCACCAGCAGCAGCAGCAGCAGCAGCAACGGCGGCGAATTATTCGGCTCGTCAACCAGACTAGATGTATTGTACCTATGACCCAAGTTGGGCATCCCCGGGAAGGAGGATGAGACATAGGACGGCCGTCCCCAAGGAGTCCCTGCAGAACAGAGGGCGAGGTCCCTGCATTTTACCAGATAGAAATTCCCGGCGATAGATTTAGCACAATTGTCATCCCACCTGCCCTGGTCCCGAAACAGTCACGATTCGGAGACCGGAGGCCGCCTTCCCAGAGCAGGATACTCCAGACAGTCATGCACAACCGACATCCTGCCTGCTGCATTGCTGAATCGACCTACTAGGCCACTTCGGAGATTGAAGTCCATCCCACCAGAGGGGAAAGCCTTTTCCTCAGATCATATCATCTCACCAAGCACCGCCGAGACTCCCGCCAACACTTCAACCCTGAAAGAAACCAGATGAGAGATGACAATGACAATGGAGATGAAAAGAAGGAACAGGAAATTCGGGGTATGTAATTAACCTATCCAGCATTTGCCTAGCGACCAGGAAAAAACCCCGAAAATGCCCATGGGTAAGGTAGGTCGTCCACGGGAATCGGACCCGGGCTTCCCGAATGCGAGCCGGAGATGAAAGCGCCTGAGCCATCCCACTCGGTTAAATGTCAGTAACTAAGCTCTAAGATCTACAAAGGTATTTTGGGATAATTTTACCTGCGTATTTGATTCGTCGTGTGATATGACCTTAGAGTTAAACTTTAAAAGAAACGAGGAGAAAAAGGTACCAAACTCAGAATTTATCGAAGTCATCATTGTTGATATATGTATTCACAAATTCTCTCTCTCTCTTTCTCTCTCTCTCTCTCTCTCTCTCTCTCTCTCTCTCTCTCTCTCTCTCTCTCTCTCTCTCTCTCTCTCTCTCTCTCTCTCTCTCTCTCTCACACACACACACACACACACACACACATTCTCACACAAATTCACGCACGCATCCTACATATACCCCCGCACACAGAGAACTTGAAGTAAATTTAATATATTAAATGACTTTCTCTGTTTCAACTTCTATAAAATTCCCCGAAAGGGGAATCGAATATGAGTTCCTCCGAATGATAATTTCGCGCGTTGCCAGATATATCTTGCTCAATATCTTAATAAGGATAGCAATACATACAAGAAATTAATTATTCTTTCACACTGGCCGTGTGTAGGCTAAATTGTGGAAACGTAGAGTCAGACTGAAAAATTCAATGCCATAGCCGGGATCTGAACCACGGATCTTCTGGTTTCCGTCCAGCCGCACTACCATTGTGCTACTATGGCCAACGTGCCGATATGACATTAAATTCTCCAACTGACTCGTATTTTCCCGGTAAACCACTTAGGAGTTCTCATAAACACATGGGACAACTACCTTAATGGCGACTTACTACATGTAAGTACTTTAAGGCCCGGGCTTTATAGTTAACCACTATTAGGTTAATTAATGGAAATTAATTATTCTTTCACACTGGCCGTGTGTAGGCTAAATTGTGGAAACGTAGAGTCAGACTGAAAAATTCAATGCCATAGCCGGGATCTGAACCACGGATCTTCTGGTTTCCGTCCAGCCGCACTACCATTGTGCTACTATGGCCAACGTGCCGATATGACATTAAATTCTCCAACTGACTCGTATTTTCCCGGTAAACCACTTAGGAGTTCTCATAAACACATGGGACAACTACCTTAATGGCGACTTACTACATGTAAGTACTTTAAGGCCCGGGCTTTATAGTTAACCACTATTAGGTTAATTAATGGAAATTAATTATTCTTTCACACTGGCCGTGTGTAGGCTAAATTGTGGAAACGTAGAGTCAGACTGAAAAATTCAATGCCATAGCCGGGATCTGAACCACGGATCTTCTGGTTTCCGTCCAGCCGCACTACCATTGTGCTACTATGGCCAACGTGCCGATATGACATTAAATTCTCCAACTGACTCGTATTTTCCCGGTAAACCACTTAGGAGTTCTCATAAACACATGGGACAACTACCTTAATGGCGACTTACTACATGTAAGTACTTTAAGGCCCGGGCTTTATAGTTAACCACTATTAGGTTAATTAATGGAAATTAATTATTCTTTCACACTGGCCGTGTGTAGGCTAAATTGTGGAAACGTAGAGTCAGACTGAAAAATTCAATGCCATAGCCGGGATCTGAACCACGGATCTTCTGGTTTCCGTCCAGCCGCACTACCATTGTGCTACTATGGCCAACGTGCCGATATGACATTAAATTCTCCAACTGACTCGTATTTTCCCGGTAAACCACTTAGGAGTTCTCATAAACACATGGGACAACTACCTTAATGGCGACTTACTACATGTAAGTACTTTAAGGCCCGGGCTTTATAGTTAACCACTATTAGGTTAATTAATGGAAATTAATTATTCTTTCACACTGGCCGTGTCTAGGCTAAATTGTGGAAACGTAGAGTCAGACTGAAAAATTCAATGCCATAGCCGGGATCTGAACCACGGATCTTCTGGTTTCCGTCCAGCCGCACTACCATTGTGCTACTATGGCCAACGTGCCGATATGACATTAAATTCTCCAACTGACTCGTATTTTCCCGGTAAACCACTTAGGAGTTCTCATAAACACATGGGACAACTACCTTAATGGCGACTTACTACATGTAAGTACTTTAAGGCCCGGGCTTTATAGTTAACCACTATTAGGTTAATTAATGGAAATTAATTATTCTTTCACACTGGCCGTGTGTAGGCTAAATTGTGGAAACGTAGAGTCAGACTGAAAAATTCAATGCCATAGCCGGGATCTGAACCACGGATCTTCTGGTTTCCGTCCAGCCGCACTACCATTGTGCTACTATGGCCAACGTGCCGATATGACATTAAATTCTCCAACTGACTCGTATTTTCCCGGTAAACCACTTAGGAGTTCTCATAAACACATGGGACAACTACCTTAATGGCGACTTACTACATGTAAGTACTTTAAGGCCCGGGCTTTATAGTTAACCACTATTAGGTTAATTAATGGAAATTAATTATTCTTTCACACTGGCCGTGTGTAGGCTAAATTGTGGAAACGTAGAGTCAGACTGAAAAATTCAATGCCATAGCCGGGATCTGAACCACGGATCTTCTGGTTTCCGTCCAGCCGCTCTACCATTGTGCTACTATGGCCAACGTGCCGATATGACATTAAATTCTCCAACTGACTCGTATTTTCCCGGTAAACCACTTAGGAGTTCTCATAAACACATGGGACAACTACCTTAATGGCGACTTACTACATGTAAGTACTTTAAGGCCCGGGCTTTATAGTTAACCACTATTAGGTTAATTAATGGAAATTAATTATTCTTTCACACTGGCCGTGTGTAGGCTAAATTGTGGAAACGTAGAGTCAGACTGAAAAATTCAATGCCATAGCCGGGATCTGAACCACGGATCTTCTGGTTTCCGTCCAGCCGCACTACCATTGTGCTACTATGGCCAACGTGCCGATATGACATTAAATTCTCCAACTGACTCGTATTTTCCCGGTAAACCACTTAGGAGTTCTCATAAACACATGGGACAACTACCTTAATGGCGACTTACTACATGTAAGTACTTTAAGGCCCGGGCTTTATAGTTAACCACTATTAGGTTAATTAATGGAAATTAATTATTCTTTCACACTGGCCGTGTGTAGGCTATGGCATTGAATTTTTCAGTCTGACTCTACGTTTCCACAATTTAGCCTACACACGGCCAGTGTGAAAGAATAATTAATTTCCATTAATTAACCTAATAGTGGTTAACTATAAAGCCCGGGCCTTAAAGTACTTACATGTAGTAAGTCGCCATTAAGGTAGTTGTCCCATGTGTTTATGAGAACTCCTAAGTGGTTTACCGGGAAAATACGAGTCAGTTGGAGAATTTAATGTCATATCGGCACCTTGGCCATAGTAGCACAATGGTAGTGCGGCTGGACGGAAACCAGAAGATCCGTGGTTCAGATCCCGGCTATGGCATTGAATTTTTCAGTCTGACTCTACGTTTCCACAATTTAGCCTACACACGGCCAGTGTGAAAGAATAATTAATTTCCATTAATTAACCTAATAGTGGTTAACTATAAAGCCCGGGCCTTAAAGTACTTACATGTAGTAAGTCGCCATTAAGGTAGTTGTCCCATGTGTTTATGAGAACTCCTAAGTGGTTTACCGGGAAAATACGAGTCAGTTGGAGAATTTAATGTCATATCGGCACGTTGGCCATAGTAGCACAATGGTAGTGCGGCTGGACGGAAACCAGAAGATCCGTGGTTCAGATCCCGGCTATGGCATTGAATTTTTCAGTCTGACTCTACGTTTCCACAATTTAGCCTACACACGGCCAGTGTGAAAGAATAATTAATTTCCATTAATTAACCTAATAGTGGTTAACTATAAAGCCCGGGCCTTAAAGTACTTACATGTAGTAAGTCGCCATTAAGGTAGTTGTTCCATGTGTTTATGAGAACTCCTAAGTGGTTTACCGGGAAAATACGAGTCAGTTGGAGAATTTAATGTCATATCGGCACGTTGGCCATAGTAGCACAATGGTAGTGCGGCTGGACGGAAACCAGAAGATCCGTGGTTCAGATCCCGGCTATGGCATTGAATTTTTCAGTCTGACTCTACGTTTCCACAATTTAGCCTACACACGGCCAGTGTGAAAGAATAATTAATTTCCATTAATTAACCTAATAGTGGTTAACTATAAAGCCCGGGCCTTAAAGTACTTACATGTAGTAAGTCGCCATTAAGGTAGTTGTCCCATGTGTTTATGAGAACTCCTAAGTGGTTTACCGGGAAAATACGAGTCAGTTGGAGAATTTAATGTCATATCGGCACGTTGGCCATAGTAGCACAATGGTAGTGCGGCTGGACGGAAACCAGAAGATCCGTGGTTCAGATCCCGGCTATGGCATTGAATTTTTCAGTCTGACTCTACGTTTCCACAATTTAGCCTACACACGGCCAGTGTGAAAGAATAATTAATTTCCATTAATTAACCTAATAGTGGTTAACTATAAAGCCCGGGCCTTAAAGTACTTACATGTAGTAAGTCGCCATTAAGGTAGTTATCCCATGTGTTTATGAGAACTCCTAAGTGGTTTACCGGGAAAATACGAGTCAGTTGGAGAATTTAATGTCATATCGGCACGTTGGCCATAGTAGCACAATGGTAGTGCGGCTGGACGGAAACCAGAAGATCCGTGGTTCAGATCCCGGCTATGGCATTGAATTTTTCAGTCTGACTCTACGTTTCCACAATACATACAAGAGTTAGTTCTGTAAGGTTTAAGCTAGCAAAGGGAATATTATCAGAGCCAAAGTAAGACTTCAACTGTCCAGCTGGGTTGCATACAGGCAGGTATTAAAAAAAAACATGAATTTTCGGAATAGTTTCAGTTATTTCACAAGCTGTCTTATAATGGTAGCATAGCAAGGGTAACAATGTTTCTGTATCCACCGTCTGGATTCTGTGAATAATCATTCCAAAATCCCGGAACAACCATTGTATTATATTAGTCTACATTCCAATTAGTTGCATAAATACCTCCAAGAGAGAGGATTATGGAACAATAGTCCACATTATCATTCGGTAGCAACTATGTTCTCTTCCTGGAGTCCCTTTGCCACCATCTGTTTACTTTGACTCCCAAATAATCTGGAATGCTGTGTACCCAGTTGTGGAGAGGACAAGTCCAAGGAAAACATGAGAACAGTAAGTGGCTGGTTTTGACTGCAGTGCCGTGTTTGCTTTGCTCTGGCTAAGAAGGTACTTATCTCCCCACCGCCATTCGGATTTGTGTGCACAACATTGGGATCCTTTTCTACTGGCAGAATGCAAAACTCTCAAGAAGAAGCCTATTTTTATGTTAGATTGCCAAAATGGCTGTTTGATGTATATGGAGTCAGGACTATCAAATCAATATATAAGTGTCGTATCAAAAGGAGTTTTAAAGCATAAACACAGTTTTGTACAGCACTCAAAAATTCGATGTCATGATTTTATCGAAAATGCATGTTTTGATGCCCTATAATGTTTGGCAGCTTGCATGCCAGTGTGTGTATGTACATGTGGACAAAGTAGCTATTATGTGTTTCAAATGGGAAGGTGTTTGTCCTTGAGCGTTAGAGGTGAGCAACAAATCGGAGTCCTGCAGTGTTGTCGTATTGCATTCCCGCGAAGTTTGAGGAGCGCCAACCGAATCAATCTGTATGAAATACTATTCATGCTAAGACAAAAATTCAGATTATGCAAAAATTGATCCATGTTGAAGGTAGAGAGGACCTCATATTTGTAGCTCAAATAGTTTTTCTAATACAAATAAATAAATCACTATTATTGTATTATAACAATACATCACGACGGAAGCACTGTATGTATTATTAATGGTTGGCATGTATGCGTGTACGTAATTTGTAATTACTCAGAACTGAAACCTTAATATTTTGACATGACGTGATAAAAGAATTACTTTGAATAAGCCAATTTTAGCGAGCCAATTCTGCTGCCCTGGCAGAAGGTGTCTAGTCACATTATATCTTTGTTTTGAATGGTTCCTAACCTCTATTTACTCTAGAGGGATCAAAGTGGTTGGTGTATGTATGTATATATATATATATAGTTTTAATTACTCAGAACTGAAATTTAAGCTACAGACATGACGTGATAAAAGAATTATCGTGAATAAGTCCAGGTTTTAAATTGGAGAAATAGCAAACACTTCATTTCCTGTTAGCCTGTGTAATGCCGTATGCTTATGTTTATGAATGAATGCGGGATATTTGCTCTGGAGAGTTCAGATCAATATATTCAGTTGTTCCTTCACAACAGTAGAATAAGAGTTAAATAGTGCAATAGCTTCTTGCGGTGAATTTAGTGGTGAGTCAAAAAGGCTGGTATTGCGAAGTAATATTTTTAAGTTGTACACGTTCTTCAAACAAATTTCGGAAACAAAAACTAAAAATGAGTCATTAAAAAGAGTACTTGCGTTTAAAAACACGGAAAAATTGTTTCAGCTGGATCAACTTGCAATTGAAATGGGTGGGAGGTAATACACTTCCCACCTTACCACTGCCAATATAATCCACATGAGTTGGTGTGGGCTCAATTAAAAGGGGGGGGGGATTGTAAACAGAAATAATACTTTTGAACTGACAGACGTTGAACGAATTGTTCACGAGGAAATTCACAAGATAACACAACAGGACTGGGAAAACTGCGTAAGGCATCCAGAAAACCTTCAAGAAGACGATTTTAAGAAAGAAATAGCACGTGACGAAATTTTGGAACCTATAATCATAAATCTGCAAGACTCAGACAATGAAGACAGTGACAATGACGAATTATCTCTTAACGGAAGTGACATTGAGAGCGATACGGATGAGCCACTTGCAGTTCCACTGGAATTGAAAAACAGAAAATTCACAATCTGTAAGTATAGTTACAGTATTTAAAAATGTACATAATTTGCGAAAATGCCTTTACCAAATTTGATTTTGGCAACTGCATCATTGTAAAAGTTTTAAAATTAATTTGTTTACCCTTACGTTTGCAGCAAGCAGACCTACAAGTTGTATGAGTGTGCGAGAGAGAGGGAAATATAAAAGAAGTGGGGTAACAAGCTGGTAACGCTGAGTGTAATACGACATCTGATTAGCTGGACTCCAGAGCCCTTCCCATTTGAAACACATAATGTAGGGTAAATTCTAACTTGTGTAAGTTTAGTATCATAGAAATTTGTGAAATTCGCCACCCCTAGGTAAGTAGGTAGTCCTTACATGGAACATTTTTCTTAATTTTAATTTCTCAAAATTAGACATAACGATTTGATTAAAGTATATAATCACCTAGCAAAGAATCTTTCTTTGAAAATATTATTGTATACCTTTGTAAAACAGTCAACCATAAGAGAGCTAAGGAAACGTTCTATACAGTAAATACAGATCTTGTAAAAGAGGCCTCTGTGTGGCATTAGCCATATGCAAGATAGCCGTTTCATGTTTCAAGCTTTCATTACTTTTTCATTTGTGAAGTGGTTCAGCTTTCAGTTGTTTTTGCGATATCATAAAAAGAGTATTGGATTTCTGGACCAATGCATAGTGACCAAAATTAAAACAATTTTCTATAGTTTAAATTACTTATTTTTCTTCTTTTTGATCTAAGGAATATGTGTTAGGTAATGAAACTTCTGTGAAGGTTGATGAACATGATGTATAGAGAAAAATAAACTTTTGTTTAAACTGTTTGTAGAGGTTAAAAATGAACGATAGTGAGTAGTATAAAGGTCATGTAAATGCCACTCATCAGAATGAATGTAGTAGCGTTGGTACTTGAAACCATGAAATACCAGTGTTATATGTGCATTGAATTCGAAAATGCATTTCATTTTCTCATATCACGTAAGTCGTAAGAAATTGAAATCGCACACAAGCCCAAACTGAATTATTAGCATCTGAACTAAGCGAATGGAATCTCATACAACTGGGTGCCAAACAGTAAATTTATATAAAGGGTCAGTTTAGCTAATCGGCATATTTTTCTAAAAAGAGTGATGTTTTTTGCAATAATGTGAAGAATCTTATGTATCAACCGCCGCGCCATGGCTAGTTGGTTGACCACTTGGCTCTCACTAAGGCGGCCCGGGTTCGATCCCAGGCTACAGCAACGTGAGATTTGTTGTGGACAACATGGCGCTGTTACGGGCTCTCTGGGGGTCCTGCGGTTTCTCCCGTCAGCACCAACTGCTCCATCATCATCTTTCATATCATTCATCTCGCCCTTATCTATCATTCACTTCCTTTACGTTCACACGAGGCATTGGGCTGATCACCTATCCTGATTCTATATTAGATCCAAATCTTTGATTCCTCAGGCCTGACCTTCAGGGATAGAGGAACAAGAATCCCCTAACACCACGGTAATGGTATAACTAGGGGGATTAAAGAAGAAGAACTTGTGCAATATCTAGGCAGAGAAATATTCCTGAAGAATGGCGTCTACCTATCAACTCTTAAAAATAAATTCTTTAACGCATATTACTACACAATGATATTATTTATCTCCCTGCACCAGTGGCTTATGACATAAGTATGAAAGAAATGTAAAGAAGAAAAAAGCAGACTATGAATGGCAATATGTGGAAACCTAAAAGTTATAGGTATATTAAGTGGAATGTAGCCGGTATAGGTATACGAAATATTCTTTTATTTTGACAGAACTCACGGAACAGAGTTAATCATAACAGGGTTAAGGAGAGGCCTTTGAGACAAAATGTAGCACCAAGAAATAAAATATAAAGTTTTATCCACTTGCAAATTCTCAGAAAATATTATCACCACTCCATATAAAACTGGTATAAATAAAGAATTTCGCAAAAGCAATGGACAAAAACGGGACTGATCTTCAGTACTTAAGAGATAAATTTCGCAGATTAAGTGAAAGAAAAGTAAAGGAGAACATTTTTATTGGTTGTCAAATCCCGCAAATCTAGCAGGATTCTATGTTCGAGGAAAAGCTCACCGTTGAAAGATAATGTTCAAATTTACTGGGAAATAACGGAGCAGATAGTAATTACATCAAAGTTGTGGATAATATGTTAAGG
>JAUKNK010001238.1:0-46762 GCA_030765055.1 Mantis religiosa | reverse complement strand
CTATAACTATATAACACTATAACTATATAACATTATAACTATATAACATTATATCTATATACATTATAAACTATATAACATTATATCTATATAACATTATAACTATATAACATTAACTATATAACATTAACATATAACTTAACTATAACATTATAACTATATAACATTATACTATATAACATTATACTATATAACATTATAACTATATAACATTATAACTATATAACACTATAACTATATAACACTATAACTATATAACATTATAACTATATAACATTATAACTATATAACATTATAACTATATAACAATATAACTATATAACATATAACTATATAACATTATAACTATATAACATTATAACTATATAACATTATAACTAACATTATAACATATAACTATAACATTATATCTATATAACATTATATCTATATAACATTATAACTATATAACACTATAACTATATAACACTATATCTATATAACATTATAACTATATAACATTATACATATACCTTACTATAACTATATAACATATAACTATATAACATTATACTAACATAACTATATAACATTATATCTATATAACATTATATCTATATAACATTATATCTATATAACATTATATCTATATAACATTATAACTATATAACATTATAACATATAACATATAACTATATAACATTATATCTATATAACATTATAACTATATAACACTATAAACTATATAAACACTATAACTATATAACATTAACTAACTATATAACTATATAACACTATAACTTAACATTATAACTATATAACATTATATCTATATAACATTACTATAACTATATAACATTATAACATATAACATAAACTATATAACATATAACTATATAACATTATATCTATATAACATTATAACTATATAACATTATAACTATATAACATTATATCTATATAACATTATAATAACTATATAACATTATATCTATATAACATTATAACTATATAACATTATAATCTATATAACATTATAACTATATAACATTATATCTATATAACATTATAACTATATAACATTATATCTATATAACATTATATCTATATAACATTATATCTATATAACATTATAACTATTAACAATATAACTATATAACACTATAACTATATATAACATATATCTATATAACATATAACTATATAACACTATAACTAATAACATTATAACTATATAACATTATAACTATATAACATTATAACTATATAACATTATAACTATATAACACTATATCTATATAAACATTATAACTATATAACATTATAACTATATAACATTATAACTATATAACATTATAACTATATAACATTATAACTATATAACATTATATCTATATAACATTATAACTATATAACATTATAACTATATAACATTATATCTATATAACATTATATCTATATAACATTATAACTATATAACATTATAACTATATAACATTATAACTATATAACATTATATCTATATAACATTATAACTATATAACATTATAACTATATAACATTATAACTATATAACATTATACTATATAACATTATAACTATATAACATTATATCTATATAACATTATAACTATATAACACTATAACTATATAACATTATAACTATATAACATTATATCTATATAACATTATAACTATATAACATTATAACTATATAACATTATATCTATATAACATTATAACTATATAACATTATAACTATATAACATTATAACTATATAACATTATAACTATATAACATTATATCTATATAACATTATAACTATATAACATTATAACTATATAACATTATATCTATATAACATTATAACTATATAACATTATAACTATATAACACTATATCTATATAACATTATAACTATATAACATTATATCTATATAACATATATCTATATAACATTATAACTATATAACATTATATCTATATAACACTATAACTATATAACATTATAACTATATAACATTATATCTATATAACATTATAACTATATAACATTATAACTATATAACATTATATCTATATAACATTATAACTATATAACATTATAACTATATAACATTATAACTATATAACATTATAACTATATAACATTATATCTATATAACATTATATCTATATAACATTATATCTATATAACATTATATCTATATAACATTATAACTATATAACATTATAACTATATAACATTATATCTATATAACATTATATCTATATAACATTATATCTATATAACATTATAACTATATAACATTATATCTATATAACATTATAACTATATAACATTATATCTATATAACATTATAACTATATAACATTATATCTATATAACATTATATCTATATAACATTATATCTATATAACATTATATATATAACATTATAACTATATAACACTATAACTATATAACATTATATCTATATAACATTATAACTATATAACATTATAACTATATAACATTATAACTATATAACATTATAACTATATAACATTATAACTATATAACATTATAACTATATAACATTATATCTATATAACATTATAACTATATAACATTATAACTATATAACATTATAACTATATAACATTATATCTATATAACATTATAACTATATAACATTATATCTATATAACATTATAACTATATAACATTATAACTATATAACATTATATCTATATAACATTATAACTATATAACATTATAACTATATAACACTATAACTATATAACACTATAACTATATAACATTATATCTATATAACATTATAACTATATAACATTATAACTATATAACATTATAACTATATAACATTATAACTATATAACATTATAACTATATAACATTATATCTATATAACATTATAACTATATAACATTATAACTATATAACATTATATCTATATAACATTATAACTATATAACATTATAACTATATAACATTATATCTATATAACATTATAACTATATAACATTATAACTATATAACATTATAACTTATAACATTAACATATAACTATATAACATTATAACTATATAACATTATAACTATATAACATTATAACTATATAACATTATATCTATATAACATTATAACTATAAAACATTATAACTATATAACATTATAACTATATAACATTATAACTATATAACATTATAACTATATAACATTATAACTATATAACATTATAACTATATAACATTATAACTATATAACATTATAACTATATAACATTATAACTATATAACATTATAACTATATAACATTATAACTATATAACATTATAACTATATAACATTATAACTATATAACATTATAACTATATAACATTATAACTATATAACATTAATATCTATATAACATTATAACTATATAACATTATATCTATATAACATATAACTATATAACATTATCTATATAACATTATAACTATATAACATTATAACTAATAACATTAACATATACATAATCTATATAACATTATATCTATATAACATTATAACTATATAACATTATAACTATATAACATTATAAACTATATAACATTATAACTATATAACATTATAACTATATAACATTATAACTATATAACATTATAACTATATAACATTATAACTATATAACATTATAACTATATAACATTATAACTATATAACTTATAACTATATAACATTATATCTATATAACATTATAACTATATAACATTATAACTATATAACATTATAACTATATAACATTATAACTATATAACATTATAACTATATAACATTATAACTATATAACATTATAACTATATAACATTATATCTATATAACATTATAACTATATAACATTAATACTATATAACATTATAACTATATAACATTATATCTATATAACATTATAACTATATAACATTATATCTATATAACATTATAACTATATAACATTATAACTATATAACATTATAACTATATAACATTATAACTATATAACATTATAACTATATAACATTATAACTATATAACACTATAACTATATAACATTATAACTATATAACATTATAACTATATAACATTATACTATATAACATTATAACTATATAACATTATAACTATATAACATTATAACTATATAACATTATAACTATATAACATATATCTATATACATTATACTATATAACATTATAACTATATAACATTATAACTATATAACATTATAACTATATAACATTATAACTATATAACATTATAACTATATAACATTATAACTATATAACATTATAACTATATACATTAAACTATATAACATTATATCTATATAACATTATAACTATATAACATTATAACTATATAACATTATAACTATATAACATTATAACTATATAACATTATAACTATATAACATTATATCTATATAACATTATAACTATATAACATTATATCTATATAACATTATAACTATATAACATTATAACTATATAACATTATAACTATATAACATTATAACTATATAACATTATATCTATATAACATTATAACTATATAACATTATAACTATATAACATTATATCTATATAACATTATAACTATATAACATTATAACTATATAACATTATAACTATATAACATTATAACTATATAACATTATACTATATAACATTATAACTATATAAACACTATAACTATATAACATTATAACTATATAACATTATATCTATATAACATTATAACTATATAACATTATAACTATATAACATTATAACTATATAACATTATAACTATATAACATTATAACTATATAACATTATAACTATATAACATTATAACTATATAACATTATAACTATATAACATTATAACTATATAACATTATAACTATATAACATTATAACTATATAACATTATAACTATATAACATTATAACTATATAACATTATAACTATAAACATTATAACTATATAACATTTATAACTATATAACATTATAACTATATAACATTATAACTATATAACATTATAACTATATAACATTATAACTATATAACATTATAACTATATAACATTATATCTATATACATTATAACTATATAACATTATATCTATATAACATTATATCTATATAACATTATAACTATATAACATTATATCTATATAACATTATAACTATATAACATTATAACTATATAACATTATAACTATATAACATTATATCTATATAACATTATAACTATATAACATTATAACTATATAACATTATAACTATATAACATTATAACTATATAAAACATTATAACTATATAACATTATATCTATATAACATTATAAATTCTATATAACATTATAACTATATAACATTATAACTATATAACATTATATCTATATAACATTATAACTATATAACATTATAACTATATAACATTATAACTATATAACATTATAACTATATAACATTATAACTATATAACATTATATCTATATAACATTATAACTATATAACATTATATCTATATAACATTATACTATATAACATTATAACTATATAACATTATAACTATATAACATTATATCTATATAACATTATAACTATATAACATTATATCTATATAACATTATATCTATATAACATTATATCTATATAACATTATAACTATATAACATTATAACTATATAACATTATAACTATATAACATTATAACTATATAACATTATAACTATATAACATTATATCTATATAACATTATAACTATATAACATTATATCTATATAACATTATAACTATATAACATTATAACTATATAACATTATAACTATATAACATTATAACTATATAACATTATAACTATATAACATTATATCTATATAACATTATATCTATATAACATTATATCTATATAACATTATATCTATATAACATTATAACTATATAACATTATATCTATATAACATTATAACTATATAACATTATAACTATATAACATTATCTAAAATATTCTATATAACATTATAACTATATAACATATATCTAATAACATTATATCTATATAACATTATATCTATATAACATTATATCTATATAACATTATATCTATATAACATTATAACTATATAACATTATATCTATATAACATTATAACTATATAACATTATAACTATATAACATTATAATCTATATAACATTATATCTATATAACATTATATCTATATAACATTATAACTATATAACATTATAACTATATAACATTATAACTATATAACATTATAACTATATAACATTATAACTATATAACATTATATCTATATAACATTATAACTATATAACATTATAACTATATAACATTATAACTATATAACATTATAACTATATAACATTATATCTATATAACATTATAACTATATAACATTATAATATTATAACATTATATCTATAACTATATAACATTATAACTATATAACATTATTAACTATATAACATTATATCTATATAACATTATAACTATATAACATTATAACTATATAACATTATATCTATATAACATTATATCTATATAACATTATATCTATATAACATTATATCTATATAACATTATATCTATATAACATTATAACTATAAACATTATATCTATATAACATTATATCTATATAACATTATATCTATATAACATATATCTATATAACATTATATCTATATAACATTATACTATATAAACATTATATCTATATAACATTATAACTATATAACATTATAACTATATAACATTATAACTATATAACATTATAACTATATAACATTATAACTATATAACATTATATCTATATAACATTATAACTATATAACATTATATCTATATAACATTATATCTATATAACATTATATCTATATAACATATAACTATATAACATTAACTATATAACATTATATCTATATAACATTATAACTATATAACATTATATCTATATAACATTATATCTATATAACACTATATCTATATAACATTATAACTATATAACATTATATCTATATAACATTATAACTATATAACATTATATCTATATAACATTATATCTAATAACATTATAACTATATAACATTATAACTATATAACATTATAACTATATAACATTATAACTATATAACATTATAACTATATAACATTATATCTATATAACATTATATAACTATATAACATTATAACTATATAACATATATCTATATAACATTATATCTATATAACATTATAACTATATAACATTATATCTATATAACATTATATCTATATAACATTATAACTATATAACATTATAACTATATAACATTATAACTATATAACATTATAACTATATAACATTATATATAACATTATAACTATATAACATTATATCTATATAACATTATAACTATATAACATTATAACTATATAACATATAACTATATAACATTATATCAATATAACATTATAACTATATAACATTATATCTATATAACATTATATCTATATAACATTATAACTATATAACATTATAACTATATAACATTATATCTATATAACATTATATCTATATAACATTATATCTATATAACATTATAACTATATAACATTATATCTATATAACATTATATCTATATAACATTATATCTATATAACATTATATCTATATAACATTATATCTATATAACATTATATCTATATAACATTATATCTATATAACATTATATCTATATAACATTATATCTATATAACATTATATCTATATAACATTATATCTATATAACATTATATCTATATAACATTATATCTATATAACATTATATCTATATAACATTATATCTATATAACATTATATCTATATAACATTATATCTATATAACATTATAACTATATAACATTATATCTATATAACATTATAACTATATAACATTATAACTATATAACATTATATCTATATAACATTATATCTATATAACATTATATCTATATAACATTATATCTATATAACATTATATCTATATAACATTATATCTATATAACATTATATCTATATAACATTATATCTATATAACATTATATCTATATAACATTATATCTATATAACATTATATCTATATAACATTATATCTATATAACATTATAACTATATAACATTATATCTATATAACATTATAACTATATAACATTATAACTATATAACATTATATCTATATAACATTATATCTATATAACATTATAACTATATAACATTATATCTATATAACATTATATCTATATAACATTATATCTATATAACATTATATCTATATAACATTATATCTATATAACATTATATCTATATAACATTATAACTATATAACATTATATCTATATAACATTATATCTATATAACATTATATCTATATAACATTATATCTATATAACATTATATCTATATAACATTATATCTATATAACATTATATCTATATAACATTATATCTATATAACATTATAACTATATAACATTATATCTATATAACATTATATCTATATAACATTATATCTATATAACATTATATCTATATAACATTATATCTATATAACATTATATCTATATAACATTATATCTATATAACATTATACTATATAACATTATATCTATATAACATTATAACTATATAACATTATAACTATATAACATTATATCTATATAACATTATATCTATATAACATTATATCTATATAACATTATATCTATATAACATTATATCTATATAACATTATATCTATATAACATTATATCTATATAACATTATATCTATATAACATTATATCTATATAACATATATCTATATACATTAATCTATATAACATTATATCTATATAACATTATATCTATATAACATTATAACTATATAACATTATAACTATATACATTATATCTATATAACATTATATCTATATAACATTATATCTATATAACAATATAACTATATAACATTATATCTATATAACATTATATCTATATAACATTATATCTATATAACATTATATCTATATAACATTATATCTATATAACATTATATCTATATAACATTATATCTATATAACATTATATCTATATAACATTATATCTATATAACATTATATCTATATAACATTATATCTATATAACATTATATCTATATAACATTATATCTATATAACATTATATCTATATAACATTATATCTATATAACATTATATCTATATAACATTATATCTATATAACATTATATCTATATAACATTATATCTATATAACATTATATCTATATAACATTATAACTATATAACATTATAACTATATAACATTATATCTATATAACATTATATCTATATAACATTATATCTATATAACATTATATCTATATAACATTATATCTATATAACATTATATCTATATAACATTATAACTATATAACATTATATCTATATAACATATAACTATATAACATTATAACTATATAACATTATATCTATATAACATTATAACTATATAACATTATAACTATATAACATTATATCTATATAACATTATATCTATATAACATTATATCTATATAACATTATAACTATATAACATTATATCTATATAACATTATATCTATATAACATTATATCTATATAACATTATATCTATATAACATTATATCTATATAACATTATATCTATATAACATTATAACTATATAACATTATAACTATATAACACTATAACTATATAACATTATATCTATATAACATTATATCTATATAACATTATAACTATATAACATTATAACTATATAACATTATAACTATATAACATTATAACTATATAACATTATATCTATATAACATTATATCTATATAACATTATATCTATATAACATTATAACTATATAACATTATAACTATATAACATTATATCTATATAACATTATATCTATATAACATTATATCTATATAACATTATAACTATATAACATTAAAACTATATAACATTATAACTATATAACATTATAACTATATAACATTATATCTATATAACATTATATCTATATAACATTATATCTATATAACATTATATCTATATAACATTATATCTATATAACATTATAACTATATAACATTATAACTATATAACATTATAACTATATAACATTATAATATATAACATTATATCTATATAACATTATATCTATATAACATTATATCTATATAACATTATAACTATATAACATTATAACTATATAACATTATAACTATATAACATTATAACTATATAACATTATATCTATATAACATTATATCTATATAACATTATATCTATATAACATTATATCTATATAACATTATATCTATATAACATTATAACTATATAACATTATATCTATATAACATTATAACCTATAACATTATATCTATATAACATTATAACTATATAACATTATATCTATATAACATTATAACTATATAACATTATAACTATATAACATTATAACTATATAACATTATAACTATATAACATTATAACTATATAACATTATATCTATATAACATTATATCTATATAACATTATATCTATATAACATTATAACTATATAACATTATAACTATATAACATTATAACTATATAACATTATAACTATATAACATTATAACTATATAACATTATAACTATATAACATTATAACTATATAACATTATATCTATATAACATTATAACTATTATAACATTATAACTATATAACATTATATCTATATAACATTATAACTATATAACATTATAACTATATAACATTATAACTATATAACATTATATTATATAACATTATAACTATATAACATTATAACTATATAACATTATAACTATATAACATTATATCTATATAACATTATAACTATATAACATTATAACTATATAACATTATATCTATATAACATTATATCTATATAACATTATATCTATATAACATTATATCTATATAACATTATATCTATATAACATTATATCTATATAACATTATAACTATATAACATTATATCTATATAACATTATATTATATAACATTATATCTATATAACATTATAACTATATAACATTATAACTATATAACATTATACTATAAATTATAACTATATAACATTATATGCTATATAACATTATATCTATATAACATTATATCTATATAACATTATATCTATATAACATTATTAACTATATAAATTATAACTATATAACATTATAACTATATAACATTATATCATATAACATTATATCTATATAACATTATATCTATATAACATTATAACTATATAACATTATAACTATATAACACTATAACTATATAACACTATAACTATATTAACATTATATCTATATAACATTATATCTATATAAACATTATATCTATATAACATTATAACTATATAACATTATAACTATATAACATTATATCTATATAACATTATAACTATATAACATTATAACTATATAACATTATATCTATATAACATTATATCTAATATAACATTATAACTATATAACATTATAACTATATAACATTATAACTATATAACATTATAACTATATAACATTATATAACATTATATATATAACATATACTATATAACACTTATAACTATATAACATTATAACTATATAACATTATAACTATATAACATTATATCTATATAACATTATATCTATATAACATTACTATTCTATATAACATTATATCTATATAACATTATAACTATATAACACTATAACTATATAACATTATATCTATATAACATTATATCTATATAACATTATATCTATATAACATTATAACTATATAACATTATAACTATATAAACTATAAACTATATAACATTATAACTATATAACATTATATCTATATAACATTATACTATATAACATTATATCTATATAACATTATATCTATATAACATTATAACTATATAACATTATAACTATATAACATTATATCTATATAACATTTATCTATATAACATTATATCTATATAACATTATAACTATATAACATTATAACTATATAACACTATAACTATATAACACTATAACTATATAACATTATATCTATATAACATTATAACTATATAACATTATAACTATATAACATTATAACTATATAACATTATAACTATATAACATTATAACTATATAACATTATAACTATATAACATTATAACTATATAACATTATATCTATATAACATTATAACTATATAACATTATAACTATATAACACTATAACTATATAACATTATAACTATATAACATTATATCTATATAACATTATAACTATATAACATTATAACTATATAACATTATATCTATATAACATTATATCTATATAACATTATATCTATATAACATTATATCTATATAACACTATATCTATATAACACTATAACTATATAACATTATAACTATATAACATTATAACTATATAACATTATAACTATATAACATTATAACTATATAACACTATAACTATATAACATTATATCTATATAACATTATATCTATATAACACTATATCTATATAACACTATAACTATATAACTATATATCTATATAACATTATATCTATATAACATTATAACTATATAACATTATATCTATATAACATTATATCTATATAACATTATATCTATATAACATTATAACTATATAACATTATAACTATATAACATTATAACTATATAACATTATATCTATATAACATTATAACTATATAACATTATATCTATATAACATTATATCTATATAACATTATAACTATATAACATTATAACTATATAACATTATAACTATATAACACTATAACTATATAACATTATAACTATATAACATTATAACTATATAACATTATAACTATATAACATTATAACTATATAACATTATAACTATATAACATTATAACTATATAACACTATAACTATATAACATTATAACTATATAACATTATATCTATATAACATTATAACTATATAACATTATAACTATATAACATTATATCTATATAACATTATATCTATATAACATTATAACTATATAACATTATATCTATATAACACTATATCTATATAACATATAACTATATAACACTATAACTATATAACATTATAACTATATAACATTATAACTATATAACATTATATCTATATAACATTATAACTATATAACATTATATCTATATAACATTATATCTATATAACACTATATCTATATAACACTATAACTATATAACTATATAACTATATAACATTATATCTATATAACATTATAACTATATAACATTATAACTATATAACATTATAACTATATAACATTATATCTATATAACATTATATCTATATAACACTATAACTATATAACATTATAACTATATAACATTATATCTATATAACATTATAACTATATAACATTATAACTATATAACATTATATCTATATAACATTATATCTATATAACATTATATCTATATAACACTATAACTATATAACATTATAACTATATAACATTATATCTATATAACATTATAACTATATAACTATATAACATTATATCTATATAACATTATAACTATATAACATTATAACTATATAACATTATATCTATATAACACTATATCTATATAACACTATAACTATATAACACTATAACTATATAACATTATAACTATATAACATTATAGCTATATAACATTATATCTATATAACATTATAACTATATAACATTATATCTATATAACACTATATCTATATAACACTATATCTATATAACACTATAACTATATAACTATATAACTATATAACATTATATCTATATAACATTATAACTATATAACATTATAACTATATAACATTATATCTATATAACATTATATCTATATAACATTATATCTATATAACACTATAACTATATAACATTATAACTATATAACATTATATCTATATAACATTATAACTATATAACTATATAACATTATATCTATATAACATTATAACTATATAACATTATAACTATATAACATTATAACTATATAACATTATAACTATATAACATTATATCTATATAACATTATAACTATATAACATTATAACTATATAACATTATAACTATATAACATTATAACTATATAACATTATATCTATATAACATTATATCTATATAACACTATATCTATATAACATTATATCTATATAACATTATAACTATATAACATTATAACTATATAACATTATATCTATATAACATTATATCTATATAACATTATATCTATATAACATTATATCTATATAACATTATATCTATATAACATTATATCTATATAACATTATAACTATATAACATTATAACTATATAACTATATAACATTATATCTATATAACATTATATCTATATAACATTATAACTATATAACATTATAACTATATAACATTATATCTATATAACATTATAACTATATAACATTATAACTATATAACATTATATCTATATAACATTATAACTATATAACATTATAACTATATAACACTATAACTATATAACATTATAACTATATAACATTATAACTATATAACACTATATCTATATAACATTATATCTATATAACATTATAACTATATAACATTATATCTATATAACATTATATCTATATAACATTATATCTATATAACATTATAACTATATAACACTATAACTATATAACATTATATCTATATAACATTATATCTATATAACATTATATCTATATAACATTATAACTATATAACATTATATCTATATAACATTATATCTATATAACATTATAACTATATAACATTATAACTATATAACATTATAACTATATAACACTATATCTATATAACATTATAACTATATAACATTATAACTATATAACATTATAACTATATAACATTATAACTATATAACATTATAACTATATAACATTATAACTATATAACTATAGGCTGTCGCGAAGGAACGCATCCGGATCGTCATCGATATACCCAACGAGAGGTTGGACTAGCAGACGACACTGCCGGTGACGAAGGAACGCATCCGGATGCTCATCGATATATCGAACGAGAGGTTGGGCTAGCAGACGACACTGCCGATGACGTAGGTAAAGTTTCCCGATGTAAGGCTATTTTGTCCCCGAAAAGTGGGTTGGCAATAAAAGAGGGTAGTGCGCATGCGCCGGGAGATAGTTTTTACAAGGAAAAAACACCAATCAGGGAGGGTGGGCGGGGCCCTTGCCGGTAGCGGGGGAAACATGGCACCTATATGGTGTCTTGAGAAAAATCGTGATATCTCTCATATTTGAGTTGGTAGATACCACGAAGTCACTGCAAGACGTATAGGATGACATGCTGCCCAAGTGTGATTGTTAGCACCGCTGCGGAAGGCCTACCTGAGAAAATATTAATGTATTTCTGTCTGCACGTGGTCTGGTAGCTTTCCCGCCTACTTGGCTGCTTGGCGCGAGAGGTTAAGTTGCATGCACACTTCGAATTACACAAATTAGGCACTGAAAGAGACACTTATGAGAGAAAATACAACACTCACCGCAATTTCAATGTAGGGATGCACTCTTGTAGCGATGAAACAGCTCGAAAATTGCTAAAATACACTGTAAATACACAAATACGAAACACCAGCCATGTTGCGAGAGGACAGCTGCTCGCCGTCCATTGCCAACTTCTGCATGCTCAATACGGTTCTGTGCCGATCGATAGTTGCGCATGTCATCTGTGGTTCGGTTGGCGAGCCGTGATTATTGCGAGACGTACGTGCTGTTTGTTACCGTAGTCGATGTTGGGAAGGTCTTAGCAACGCATGAAAGGTGAATATTCCTAATTCTATAATAATAAACGTATTATAATGAAAATTTAACTACATTATTAGAGTATGTTTTTAAATTTGCGTGTGAATGTAGGAAATGCTACAGTAATTATTACTTATACCTGTGAAAGTAATCTAATTATTAAATATGCTCTACGCGTCAAATAAGTGATATATTAAGTTGAATCTTGTGATTAGACTAGTACAGAGTAATAATATGGGAAAAGTATTTGTATTGTTTGAAATACTCTTGTAGCATTTGCTTAAAAATATACGAAAAGCAGCAATCCCATTGTATTTGAAATAGGAATTTCCATCAGTGTATTAAAAGAGAGGACTGGTAGCGTTTGCCGTGTAGATGAGTTGCGACAAAATGTTGATACTACAGTGAAACTTTCAAATTCTATTATAATAATAAACGTGTCATAGTGAGAATTTAAGCAATTATTAGAGTATGTTTTTAAATTTGCGTGTGAATGTAGGAAATGCTACAGTAATTATTACTTATACCTGTGAAAGTAATCTAATTATTAAATATGCTCTACGCGTCAAATAAGTGATATATTAAGTTGAATCTTGTGATTAGACTAGTACAGAGTAATAATATGGGAAAAGTATTTGTATTGTTTGAAATACTCTTGTAGCATTTGCTTAAAAATATACGAAAAGCAGCAATCCCATTGTATTTGAAATAGGAATTTCCATCTGTGTATTAAAAGAGAGGACTGGTAGCGTTTGCCGTGTAGATGAGTTGCGACAAAATGTTGATACTACAGTGAAACTTTCAAATTCTATTATAATAATAAACGTGTCATAGTGAGAATTTAAGCAATTATTAGAGTATGTTTTTAAATTTGCGTGCAAATGTCCATGTTTGTAGAGTAAATGCTACACTAATTGTTACTTATATCTGTGAAAGGAATCTAATTACTAAAAATGCTGTAGTCGGCAAAATATTGATATATTAAGTTGAATCTTGCAATTAGTTTAGTACAGAGTAACTATATGGGAAATATATTGTTATTGTTTGAAGTACTCTTGTAGCTTTTCGTTAAAAATATAGGAAAATATAAACAATGCTATTGCTTTTGAAATAGCAAGTCAATTATTTTGTACTTTTCATGTTTCTATTACAGGTCAGAAGAGAGGAAGCTATTGCTGGAAACGACTGTGTAGATGAGCTGAGATGACAGTTTGATACTACAGTGAAACTTTGAATTTCTATGATAATAAACGTGTCGTAATGAACGTTTAAGCGCATCGTTAGAGTCTGGTTTAATTGCGTGCAAATGTCCATGTTTGTAGAGTAAGTACTACACACATTATTCTTTATTTCTGTCAAATTACTTATGTCTAGAGACTTCGCGTTGATATTTGAAGTTAATATATGTGCAGTAGGATGTGCTTTTGTTGTTTATGTCAACTGTTCTATTGTGTATTGTAGCTAGAGCTCGTAGCAGTTAGATAAGGCATAAATGGTGTAGTGTTACTGGGAACAGTGTGTGTAGTCTTAGTGGTTTACAGTCAGTTCTGCTCGCTATTAATGATAAATTGATTAGAATATGAAAGTAGAAGCTTGCTTGATGCCGTAACAGTACAAGTTCTCTGTGTTATTTGATAAATCTTTGTTTAAACGTCTGAGAAAGCTTATATTCGTATGCTTTACATTATAACGTATCTCGTACTGTGTAGTGTTTCTAATATTTTGTTATAATTGTTTAATTTGAAGTAAAATCTGTAAACCTAAAGTACCACAGAGTAGAGGAAGGTTCAAATAATCTGGGGAAATAAAAAAAAGTTCAGATATATTACTCTTATATACTATTATATATACCATTTTGATATTATATATAGATTATATAACGTGATCAGACTAATAGTAGTAGTACAGTACTATATATCTATATAACATTATAACTATATAACATTATAACTATATAACATTATATCTATATAACATTATATCTATATAACATTATATCTATATAACATTATATCTATATAACATTATAACTATATAACATTATATCTATATAACATTATATCTATATAACATTATATCTATATAACATTATATCTATATAACATTATAATTATATAACATTATATCTATATAACATTATATCTATATAACATTATATCTATATAACATTATATCTATATAACATTATAACTATATAACATTATATCTATATAACATTATATCTATATAACATTATATCTATATAACATTATATCTATATAACATTATATCTATATAACACTATAACTATATAACATTATAACTATATAACATTATAACTATATAACATTATATCTATATAACATTATAACTATATAACATTATATCTATATAACATTATATCTATATAACATTATAACTATATAACATTATATCTATATAACATTATATCTATATAACATTATATCTATATAACATTATATCTATATAACATTATAACTATATAACATTATAACTATATAACATTATATCTATATAACATTATATCTATATAACATTATATCTATATAACATTATATCTATATAACATTATATCTATATAACATTATATCTATATAACATTATAACTATATAACATTATAACTATATAACATTATAACTATATAACACTATATCTATATAACACTATAACTATATAACATTATATCTATATAACATTATATCTATATAACATTATATCTATATAACATTATATCTATATAACATTATAACTATATAACATTATATCTATATAACATTATATCTATATAACATTATAACTATATAACATTATATCTATATAACATTATATCTATATAACATTATATCTATATAACATTATATCTATATAACATTATATCTATATAACATTATATCTATATAACATTATAACTATATAACATTATAACTATATAACATTATAACTATATAACATTATAACTATATAACATTATAACTATATAACATTATAACTATATAACATTATATCTATATAACATTATATCTATATAACATTATATCTATATAACACTATATCTATATAACATTATAACTATATAACATTATATCTATATAACATTATAACTATATAACATTATATCTATATAACATTATATCTATATAACATTATATCTATATAACATTATATCTATATAACATTATAACTATATAACATTATAACTATATAACATTATATCTATATAACATTATATCTATATAACATTATAACTATATAACATTATATCTATATAACATTATATCTATATAACATTATAACTATATAACATTATATCTATATAACATTATATCTATATAACATTATATCTATATAACATTATATCTATATAACATTATAACTATATAACATTATAACTATATAACATTATATCTATATAACATTATATCTATATAACATTATATCTATATAACATTATATCTATATAACATTATATCTATATAACATTATATCTATATAACATTATATCTATATAACATTATATCTATATAACATTATATCTATATAACATTATAACTATATAACATTATAACTATATAACATTATATCTATATAACATTATATCTATATAACATTATATCTATATAACACTATAACTATATAACACTATAACTATATAACACTATAACTATATAACATTATAACTATATAACATTATATCTATATAACATTATATCTATATAACATTATATCTATATAACATTATAACTATATAACATTATAACTATATAACATTATAACTATATAACATTATAACTATATAACATTATAACTATATAACATTATAACTATATAACACTATATCTATATAACACTATAACTATATAACATTATATCTATATAACATTATATCTATATAACATTATAACTATATAACATTATAACTATATAACACTATATCTATATAACACTATAACTATATAACATTATATCTATATAACATTATATCTATATAACATTATATCTATATAACATTATAACTATATAACATTATAACTATATAACATTATAACTATATAACATTATAACTATATAACATTATAACTATATAACATTATATCTATATAACATTATAACTATATAACATTATATCTATATAACATTATATCTATATAACACTATAACTATATAACATTATATCTATATAACATTATAACTATATAACATTATAACTATATAACATTATATCTATATAACACTATAACTATATAACATTATATCTATATAACATTATATCTATATAACATTATATCTATATAACATTATATCTATATAACATTATATCTATATAACATTATATCTATATAACATTATAACTATATAACATTATATCTATATAACATTATATCTATATAACATTATAACTATATAACACTATAACTATATAACATTATATCTATATAACATTATATCTATATAACACTATAACTATATAACATTATATCTATATAACATTATATCTATATAACATTATATCTATATAACATTATATCTATATAACATTATAACTATATAACATTATATCTATATAACATTATATCTATATAACATTATAACTATATAACATTATATCTATATAACATTATATCTATATAACATTATATCTATATAACATTATATCTATATAACATTATATCTATATAACATTATATCTATATAACACTATAACTATATAACATTATAACTATATAACATTATAACTATATAACTATATAACATTATATCTATATAACACTATAACTATATAACATTATATCTATATAACATTATAACTATATAACATTATATCTATATAACATTATAACTATATAACACTATAACTATATAACACTATAACTATATAACTATATAACTATATAACATTATATCTATATAACATTATAACTATATAACATTATAACTATATAACATTATATCTATATAACACTATAACTATATAACATTATATCTATATAACACTATAACTATATAACATTATAACTATATAACATTATAACTATATAACATTATAACTATATAACATTATAACTATATAACATTATAACTATATAACATTATAACTATATAACATTATAACTATATAACATTATAACTATATAACATTATAACTATATAACACTATAACTATATAACATTATAACTATATAACATTATAACTATATAACATTATAACTATATAACATTATAACTATATAACATTATAACTATATAACATTATAACTATATAACACTATAACTATATAACATTATAACTATATAACATTATATCTATATAACATTATAACTATATAACATTATAACTATATAACATTATATCTATATAACATTATATCTATATAACATTATAACTATATAACATTATATCTATATAACACTATATCTATATAACACTATAACTATATAACACTATAACTATATAACATTATAACTATATAACATTATAACTATATAACATTATATCTATATAACATTATAACTATATAACATTATATCTATATAACACTATATCTATATAACACTATATCTATATAACACTATAACTATATAACTATATAACTATATAACATTATATCTATATAACATTATAACTATATAACATTATAACTATATAACATTATATCTATATAACATTATATCTATATAACATTATATCTATATAACACTATAACTATATAACATTATAACTATATAACATTATATCTATATAACATTATAACTATATAACATTATAACTATATAACATTATATCTATATAACATTATATCTATATAACATTATATCTATATAACACTATAACTATATAACATTATAACTATATAACATTATATCTATATAACATTATAACTATATAACTATATAACATTATATCTATATAACATTATAACTATATAACATTATAACTATATAACATTATATCTATATAACACTATATCTATATAACACTATAACTATATAACACTATAACTATATAACATTATAACTATATAACATTATAGCTATATAACATTATATCTATATAACATTATAACTATATAACATTATATCTATATAACACTATATCTATATAACACTATATCTATATAACACTATAACTATATAACTATATAACTATATAACATTATATCTATATAACATTATAACTATATAACATTATAACTATATAACATTATATCTATATAACATTATATCTATATAACATTATATCTATATAACACTATAACTATATAACATTATAACTATATAACATTATATCTATATAACATTATAACTATATAACTATATAACATTATATCTATATAACATTATAACTATATAACATTATAACTATATAACATTATAACTATATAACATTATAACTATATAACATTATATCTATATAACATTATAACTATATAACATTATAACTATATAACATTATAACTATATAACATTATAACTATATAACATTATATCTATATAACATTATATCTATATAACACTATATCTATATAACATTATATCTATATAACATTATAACTATATAACATTATAACTATATAACATTATATCTATATAACATTATATCTATATAACATTATATCTATATAACATTATATCTATATAACATTATATCTATATAACATTATATCTATATAACATTATAACTATATAACATTATAACTATATAACTATATAACATTATATCTATATAACATTATATCTATATAACATTATAACTATATAACATTATAACTATATAACATTATATCTATATAACATTATAACTATATAACATTATAACTATATAACATTATATCTATATAACATTATAACTATATAACATTATAACTATATAACACTATAACTATATAACATTATAACTATATAACATTATAACTATATAACACTATATCTATATAACATTATATCTATATAACATTATAACTATATAACATTATATCTATATAACATTATATCTATATAACATTATATCTATATAACATTATAACTATATAACACTATAACTATATAACATTATATCTATATAACATTATATCTATATAACATTATATCTATATAACATTATAACTATATAACATTATATCTATATAACATTATATCTATATAACATTATAACTATATAACATTATAACTATATAACATTATAACTATATAACACTATATCTATATAACATTATAACTATATAACATTATAACTATATAACATTATAACTATATAACATTATAACTATATAACATTATAACTATATAACATTATAACTATATAACTATAGGCTGTCGCGAAGGAACGCATCCGGATCGTCATCGATATACCCAACGAGAGGTTGGACTAGCAGACGACACTGCCGGTGACGAAGGAACGCATCCGGATGCTCATCGATATATCGAACGAGAGGTTGGGCTAGCAGACGACACTGCCGATGACGTAGGTAAAGTTTCCCGATGTAAGGCTATTTTGTCCCCGAAAAGTGGGTTGGCAATAAAAGAGGGTAGTGCGCATGCGCCGGGAGATAGTTTTTACAAGGAAAAAACACCAATCAGGGAGGGTGGGCGGGGCCCTTGCCGGTAGCGGGGGAAACATGGCACCTATATGGTGTCTTGAGAAAAATCGTGATATCTCTCATATTTGAGTTGGTAGATACCACGAAGTCACTGCAAGACGTATAGGATGACATGCTGCCCAAGTGTGATTGTTAGCACCGCTGCGGAAGGCCTACCTGAGAAAATATTAATGTATTTCTGTCTGCACGTGGTCTGGTAGCTTTCCCGCCTACTTGGCTGCTTGGCGCGAGAGGTTAAGTTGCATGCACACTTCGAATTACACAAATTAGGCACTGAAAGAGACACTTATGAGAGAAAATACAACACTCACCGCAATTTCAATGTAGGGATGCACTCTTGTAGCGATGAAACAGCTCGAAAATTGCTAAAATACACTGTAAATACACAAATACGAAACACCAGCCATGTTGCGAGAGGACAGCTGCTCGCCGTCCATTGCCAACTTCTGCATGCTCAATACGGTTCTGTGCCGATCGATAGTTGCGCATGTCATCTGTGGTTCGGTTGGCGAGCCGTGATTATTGCGAGACGTACGTGCTGTTTGTTACCGTAGTCGATGTTGGGAAGGTCTTAGCAACGCATGAAAGGTGAATATTCCTAATTCTATAATAATAAACGTATTATAATGAAAATTTAACTACATTATTAGAGTATGTTTTTAAATTTGCGTGTGAATGTAGGAAATGCTACAGTAATTATTACTTATACCTGTGAAAGTAATCTAATTATTAAATATGCTCTACGCGTCAAATAAGTGATATATTAAGTTGAATCTTGTGATTAGACTAGTACAGAGTAATAATATGGGAAAAGTATTTGTATTGTTTGAAATACTCTTGTAGCATTTGCTTAAAAATATACGAAAAGCAGCAATCCCATTGTATTTGAAATAGGAATTTCCATCAGTGTATTAAAAGAGAGGACTGGTAGCGTTTGCCGTGTAGATGAGTTGCGACAAAATGTTGATACTACAGTGAAACTTTCAAATTCTATTATAATAATAAACGTGTCATAGTGAGAATTTAAGCAATTATTAGAGTATGTTTTTAAATTTGCGTGCAAATGTCCATGTTTGTAGAGTAAATGCTACACTAATTGTTACTTATATCTGTGAAAGGAATCTAATTACTAAAAATGCTGTAGTCGGCAAAATATTGATATATTAAGTTGAATCTTGCAATTAGTTTAGTACAGAGTAACTATATGGGAAATATATTGTTATTGTTTGAAGTACTCTTGTAGCTTTTCGTTAAAAATATAGGAAAATATAAACAATGCTATTGCTTTTGAAATAGCAAGTCAATTATTTTGTACTTTTCATGTTTCTATTACAGGTCAGAAGAGAGGAAGCTATTGCTGGAAACGACTGTGTAGATGAGCTGAGATGACAGTTTGATACTACAGTGAAACTTTGAATTTCTATGATAATAAACGTGTCGTAATGAACGTTTAAGCGCATCGTTAGAGTCTGGTTTAATTGCGTGCAAATGTCCATGTTTGTAGAGTAAGTACTACACACATTATTCTTTATTTCTGTCAAATTACTTATGTCTAGAGACTTCGCGTTGATATTTGAAGTTAATATATGTGCAGTAGGATGTGCTTTTGTTGTTTATGTCAACTGTTCTATTGTGTATTGTAGCTAGAGCTCGTAGCAGTTAGATAAGGCATAAATGGTGTAGTGTTACTGGGAACAGTGTGTGTAGTCTTAGTGGTTTACAGTCAGTTCTGCTCGCTATTAATGATAAATTGATTAGAATATGAAAGTAGAAGCTTGCTTGATGCCGTAACAGTACAAGTTCTCTGTGTTATTTGATAAATCTTTGTTTAAACGTCTGAGAAAGCTTATATTCGTATGCTTTACATTATAACGTATCTCGTACTGTGTAGTGTTTCTAATATTTTGTTATAATTGTTTAATTTGAAGTAAAATCTGTAAACCTAAAGTACCACAGAGTAGAGGAAGGTTCAAATAATCTGGGGAAATAAAAAAAAGTTCAGATATATTACTCTTATATACTATTATATATACCATTTTGATATTATATATAGATTATATAACGTGATCAGACTAATAGTAGTAGTACAGTACTATATATCTATATAACATTATAACTATATAACATTATAACTATATAACATTATATCTATATAACATTATAACTATATAACATTATATCTATATAACATTATATCTATATAACATTATATCTATATAACATTATATCTATATAACATTATAATTATATAACATTATATCTATATAACATTATAACTATATAACATTATAACTATATAACATTATATCTATATAACATTATATCTATATAACATTATAACTATATAACATTATATCTATATAACATTATATCTATATAACATTATATCTATATAACATTATATCTATATAACATTATATCTATATAACATTATAACTATATAACATTATATCTATATAACATTATATCTATATAACATTATATCTATATAACATTATATCTATATAACATTATAACTATATAACATTATAACTATATAACATTATATCTATATAACATTATATCTATATAACATTATAACTATATAACATTATATCTATATAACATTATATCTATATAACATTATAACTATATAACATTATATCTATATAACATTATATCTATATAACATTATATCTATATAACATTATATCTATATAACATTATAACTATATAACATTATAACTATATAACATTATATCTATATAACATTATATCTATATAACATTATATCTATATAACATTATATCTATATAACATTATATCTATATAACATTATATCTATATAACATTATATCTATATAACATTATATCTATATAACATTATATCTATATAACATTATAACTATATAACATTATAACTATATAACATTATATCTATATAACATTATATCTATATAACATTATATCTATATAACACTATAACTATATAACACTATAACTATATAACACTATAACTATATAACATTATAACTATATAACATTATATCTATATAACATTATATCTATATAACATTATATCTATATAACATTATAACTATATAACATTATAACTATATAACATTATAACTATATAACATTATAACTATATAACATTATAACTATATAACATTATAACTATATAACACTATATCTATATAACACTATAACTATATAACATTATATCTATATAACATTATATCTATATAACATTATAACTATATAACATTATAACTATATAACATTATATCTATATAACACTATATCTATATAACACTATAACTATATAACATTATATCTATATAACATTATATCTATATAACACTATAACTATATAACATTATAACTATATAACATTATAACTATATAACATTATAACTATATAACATTATAACTATATAACATTATAACTATATAACATTATAACTATATAACATTATAACTATATAACATTATAACTATATAACATTATAACTATATAACATTATAACTATATAACATTATAACTATATAACACTATATCTATATAACACTATAACTATATAACATTATATCTATATAACATTATATCTATATAACATTATATCTATATAACATTATAACTATATAACATTATAACTATATAACATTATAACTATATAACATTATAACTATATAACATTATAACTATATAACATTATATCTATATAACATTATATCTATATAACACTATAACTATATAACATTATATCTATATAACATTATATCTATATAACACTATAACTATATAACATTATATCTATATAACATTATAACTATATAACATTATAACTATATAACATTATATCTATATAACATTATAACTATATAACATTATATCTATATAACATTATAACTATATAACATTATATCTATATAACACTATAACTATATAACATTATATCTATATAACATTATAACTATATAACATTATAACTATATAACATTATATCTATATAACATTATAACTATATAACATTATAACTATATAACATTATATCTATATAACATTATATCTATATAACACTATAACTATATAACATTATATCTATATAACATTATATCTATATAACATTATATCTATATAACATTATATCTATATAACATTATATCTATATAACATTATATCTATATAACATTATAACTATATAACATTATATCTATATAACATTATATCTATATAACATTATAACTATATAACACTATAACTATATAACATTATATCTATATAACATTATATCTATATAACACTATAACTATATAACATTATATCTATATAACATTATATCTATATAACATTATATCTATATAACATTATATCTATATAACATTATAACTATATAACATTATATCTATATAACATTATATCTATATAACATTATAACTATATAACATTATATCTATATAACATTATATCTATATAACATTATATCTATATAACATTATATCTATATAACATTATATCTATATAACATTATATCTATATAACACTATAACTATATAACATTATAACTATATAACATTATAACTATATAACTATATAACATTATATCTATATAACACTATAACTATATAACATTATATCTATATAACATTATAACTATATAACATTATATCTATATAACATTATAACTATATAACACTATAACTATATAACACTATAACTATATAACTATATAACTATATAACATTATATCTATATAACATTATAACTATATAACATTATAACTATATAACATTATATCTATATAACACTATAACTATATAACATTATATCTATATAACACTATAACTATATAACATTATAACTATATAACATTATAACTATATAACATTATAACTATATAACATTATAACTATATAACATTATAACTATATAACATTATAACTATATAACATTATAACTATATAACATTATAACTATATAACATTATAACTATATAACACTATAACTATATAACATTATAACTATATAACATTATAACTATATAACATTATAACTATATAACATTATAACTATATAACATTATAACTATATAACATTATAACTATATAACACTATAACTATATAACATTATAACTATATAACATTATATCTATATAACATTATAACTATATAACATTATAACTATATAACATTATATCTATATAACATTATATCTATATAACATTATAACTATATAACATTATATCTATATAACACTATATCTATATAACACTATAACTATATAACACTATAACTATATAACATTATAACTATATAACATTATAACTATATAACATTATATCTATATAACATTATAACTATATAACATTATATCTATATAACACTATATCTATATAACACTATATCTATATAACACTATAACTATATAACTATATAACTATATAACATTATATCTATATAACATTATAACTATATAACATTATAACTATATAACATTATATCTATATAACATTATATCTATATAACATTATATCTATATAACACTATAACTATATAACATTATAACTATATAACATTATATCTATATAACATTATAACTATATAACATTATAACTATATAACATTATATCTATATAACATTATATCTATATAACATTATATCTATATAACACTATAACTATATAACATTATAACTATATAACATTATATCTATATAACATTATAACTATATAACTATATAACATTATATCTATATAACATTATAACTATATAACATTATAACTATATAACATTATATCTATATAACACTATATCTATATAACACTATAACTATATAACACTATAACTATATAACATTATAACTATATAACATTATAGCTATATAACATTATATCTATATAACATTATAACTATATAACATTATATCTATATAACACTATATCTATATAACACTATATCTATATAACACTATAACTATATAACTATATAACTATATAACATTATATCTATATAACATTATAACTATATAACATTATAACTATATAACATTATATCTATATAACATTATATCTATATAACATTATATCTATATAACACTATAACTATATAACATTATAACTATATAACATTATATCTATATAACATTATAACTATATAACTATATAACATTATATCTATATAACATTATAACTATATAACATTATAACTATATAACATTATAACTATATAACATTATAACTATATAACATTATATCTATATAACATTATAACTATATAACATTATAACTATATAACATTATAACTATATAACATTATAACTATATAACATTATATCTATATAACATTATATCTATATAACACTATATCTATATAACATTATATCTATATAACATTATAACTATATAACATTATAACTATATAACATTATATCTATATAACATTATATCTATATAACATTATATCTATATAACATTATATCTATATAACATTATATCTATATAACATTATATCTATATAACATTATAACTATATAACATTATAACTATATAACTATATAACATTATATCTATATAACATTATATCTATATAACATTATAACTATATAACATTATAACTATATAACATTATATCTATATAACATTATAACTATATAACATTATAACTATATAACATTATATCTATATAACATTATAACTATATAACATTATAACTATATAACACTATAACTATATAACATTATAACTATATAACATTATAACTATATAACATTATAACTATATAACATTATAACTATATAACATTATAACTATATAACACTATAACTATATAACACTATAACTATATAACACTATAACTATATAACATTATATCTATATAACATTATAACTATATAACACTATAACTATATAACACTATAACTATATAACATTATATCTATATAACATTATATCTATATAACACTATAACTATATAACATTATATCTATATAACATTATATCTATATAACACTATAACTATATAACATTATAACTATATAACATTATAACTATATAACATTATAACTATATAACATTATATCTATATAACATTATATCTATATAACATTATATCTATATAACATTATAACTATATAACATTATATCTATATAACATTATAACTATATAACATTATATCTATATAACACTATAACTATATAACATTATATCTATATAACATTATAACTATATAACATTATATCTATATAACATTATATCTATATAACATTATATCTATATAACATTATATCTATATAACACTATAACTATATAACATTATATCTATATAACATTATAACTATATAACATTATATCTATATAACATTATATCTATATAACATTATATCTATATAACATTATATCTATATAACACTATAACTATATAACATTATAACTATATAACATTATAACTATATAACATTATATCTATATAACATTATAACTATATAACACTATATCTATATAACATTATATCTATATAACATTATAACTATATAACATTATAACTATATAACACTATATCTATATAACATTATATCTATATAACATTATAACTATATAACATTATATCTATATAACACTATATCTATATAACATTATAACTATATAACATTATAACTATATAACATTATATCTATATAACATTATAACTATATAACATTATATCTATATAACATTATAACTATATAACATTATAACTATATAACACTATATCTATATAACATTATATCTATATAACATTATAACTATATAACATTATATCTATATAACATTATATCTATATAACATTATATCTATATAACATTATAACTATATAACACTATAACTATATAACATTATATCTATATAACATTATATCTATATAACATTATATCTATATAACATTATAACTATATAACATTATATCTATATAACATTATATCTATATAACATTATAACTATATAACATTATAACTATATAACATTATAACTATATAACACTATATCTATATAACATTATAACTATATAACATTATAACTATATAACATTATAACTATATAACATTATAACTATATAACATTATAACTATATAACATTATAACTATATAACTATAGGCTGTCGCGAAGGAACGCATCCGGATCGTCATCGATATACCCAACGAGAGGTTGGACTAGCAGACGACACTGCCGGTGACGAAGGAACGCATCCGGATGCTCATCGATATATCGAACGAGAGGTTGGGCTAGCAGACGACACTGCCGATGACGTAGGTAAAGTTTCCCGATGTAAGGCTATTTTGTCCCCGAAAAGTGGGTTGGCAATAAAAGAGGGTAGTGCGCATGCGCCGGGAGATAGTTTTTACAAGGAAAAAACACCAATCAGGGAGGGTGGGCGGGGCCCTTGCCGGTAGCGGGGGAAACATGGCACCTATATGGTGTCTTGAGAAAAATCGTGATATCTCTCATATTTGAGTTGGTAGATACCACGAAGTCACTGCAAGACGTATAGGATGACATGCTGCCCAAGTGTGATTGTTAGCACCGCTGCGGAAGGCCTACCTGAGAAAATATTAATGTATTTCTGTCTGCACGTGGTCTGGTAGCTTTCCCGCCTACTTGGCTGCTTGGCGCGAGAGGTTAAGTTGCATGCACACTTCGAATTACACAAATTAGGCACTGAAAGAGACACTTATGAGAGAAAATACAACACTCACCGCAATTTCAATGTAGGGATGCACTCTTGTAGCGATGAAACTGTAAATACACAAATACGAAACACCAGCCATGTTGCGAGAGGACAGCTGCTCGCCGTCCATTGCCAACTTCTGCATGCTCAATACGGTTCTGTGCCGATCGATAGTTGCGCATGTCATCTGTGGTTCGGTTGGCGAGCCGTGATTATTGCGAGACGTACGTGCTGTTTGTTACCGTAGTCGATGTTGGGAAGGTCTTAGCAACGCATGAAAGGTGAATATTCCTAATTCTATAATAATAAACGTATTATAATGAAAATTTAACTACATTATTAGAGTATGTTTTTAAATTTGCGTGTGAATGTAGGAAATGCTACAGTAATTATTACTTATACCTGTGAAAGTAATCTAATTATTAAATATGCTCTACGCGTCAAATAAGTGATATATTAAGTTGAATCTTGTGATTAGACTAGTACAGAGTAATAATATGGGAAAAGTATTTGTATTGTTTGAAATACTCTTGTAGCATTTGCTTAAAAATATACGAAAAGCAGCAATCCCATTGTATTTGAAATAGGAATTTCCATCAGTGTATTAAAAGAGAGGACTGGTAGCGTTTGCCGTGTAGATGAGTTGCGACAAAATGTTGATACTACAGTGAAACTTTCAAATTCTATTATAATAATAAACGTGTCATAGTGAGAATTTAAGCAATTATTAGAGTATGTTTTTAAATTTGCGTGCAAATGTCCATGTTTGTAGAGTAAATGCTACACTAATTGTTACTTATATCTGTGAAAGGAATCTAATTACTAAAAATGCTGTAGTCGGCAAAATATTGATATATTAAGTTGAATCTTGCAATTAGTTTAGTACAGAGTAACTATATGGGAAATATATTGTTATTGTTTGAAGTACTCTTGTAGCTTTTCGTTAAAAATATAGGAAAATATAAACAATGCTATTGCTTTTGAAATAGCAAGTCAATTATTTTGTACTTTTCATGTTTCTATTACAGGTCAGAAGAGAGGAAGCTATTGCTGGAAACGACTGTGTAGATGAGCTGAGATGACAGTTTGATACTACAGTGAAACTTTGAATTTCTATGATAATAAACGTGTCGTAATGAACGTTTAAGCGCATCGTTAGAGTCTGGTTTAATTGCGTGCAAATGTCCATGTTTGTAGAGTAAGTACTACACACATTATTCTTTATTTCTGTCAAATTACTTATGTCTAGAGACTTCGCGTTGATATTTGAAGTTAATATATGTGCAGTAGGATGTGCTTTTGTTGTTTATGTCAACTGTTCTATTGTGTATTGTAGCTAGAGCTCGTAGCAGTTAGATAAGGCATAAATGGTGTAGTGTTACTGGGAACAGTGTGTGTAGTCTTAGTGGTTTACAGTCAGTTCTGCTCGCTATTAATGATAAATTGATTAGAATATGAAAGTAGAAGCTTGCTTGATGCCGTAACAGTACAAGTTCTCTGTGTTATTTGATAAATCTTTGTTTAAACGTCTGAGAAAGCTTATATTCGTATGCTTTACATTATAACGTATCTCGTACTGTGTAGTGTTTCTAATATTTTGTTATAATTGTTTAATTTGAAGTAAAATCTGTAAACCTAAAGTACCACAGAGTAGAGGAAGGTTCAAATAATCTGGGGAAATAAAAAAAAGTTCAGATATATTACTCTTATATACTATTATATATACCATTTTGATATTATATATAGATTATATAACGTGATCAGACTAATAGTAGTAGTACAGTACTATATATCTATATAACATTATAACTATATAACATTATAACTATATAACATTATATCTATATAACATTATATCTATATAACATTATAACTATATAACATTATATCTATATAACATTATATCTATATAACATTATATCTATATAACATTATATCTATATAACATTATAATTATATAACATTATATCTATATAACATTATAACTATATAACATTATAACTATATAACATTATATCTATATAACATTATATCTATATAACATTATAACTATATAACATTATATCTATATAACATTATATCTATATAACATTATATCTATATAACATTATATCTATATAACATTATATCTATATAACATTATAACTATATAACATTATATCTATATAACATTATATCTATATAACATTATATCTATATAACATTATATCTATATAACATTATAACTATATAACATTATAACTATATAACATTATATCTATATAACATTATATCTATATAACATTATAACTATATAACATTATATCTATATAACATTATATCTATATAACATTATAACTATATAACATTATATCTATATAACATTATATCTATATAACATTATATCTATATAACATTATATCTATATAACATTATAACTATATAACATTATAACTATATAACATTATATCTATATAACATTATATCTATATAACATTATATCTATATAACATTATATCTATATAACATTATATCTATATAACATTATATCTATATAACATTATATCTATATAACATTATATCTATATAACATTATATCTATATAACATTATAACTATATAACATTATAACTATATAACATTATATCTATATAACATTATATCTATATAACATTATATCTATATAACACTATAACTATATAACACTATAACTATATAACACTATAACTATATAACATTATAACTATATAACATTATATCTATATAACATTATATCTATATAACATTATATCTATATAACATTATAACTATATAACATTATAACTATATAACATTATAACTATATAACATTATAACTATATAACATTATAACTATATAACATTATAACTATATAACACTATATCTATATAACACTATAACTATATAACATTATATCTATATAACATTATATCTATATAACATTATAACTATATAACATTATAACTATATAACACTATATCTATATAACACTATAACTATATAACATTATATCTATATAACATTATATCTATATAACATTATATCTATATAACATTATAACTATATAACATTATAACTATATAACATTATAACTATATAACATTATAACTATATAACATTATAACTATATAACATTATATCTATATAACATTATAACTATATAACATTATATCTATATAACATTATATCTATATAACACTATAACTATATAACATTATATCTATATAACATTATAACTATATAACATTATAACTATATAACATTATATCTATATAACACTATAACTATATAACATTATATCTATATAACATTATATCTATATAACATTATATCTATATAACATTATATCTATATAACATTATATCTATATAACATTATATCTATATAACATTATAACTATATAACATTATATCTATATAACATTATATCTATATAACATTATAACTATATAACACTATAACTATATAACATTATATCTATATAACATTATATCTATATAACACTATAACTATATAACATTATATCTATATAACATTATATCTATATAACATTATATCTATATAACATTATATCTATATAACATTATAACTATATAACATTATATCTATATAACATTATATCTATATAACATTATAACTATATAACATTATATCTATATAACATTATATCTATATAACATTATATCTATATAACATTATATCTATATAACATTATAACTATATAACACTATAACTATATAACACTATAACTATATAACACTATAACTATATAACATTATATCTATATAACATTATAACTATATAACACTATAACTATATAACACTATAACTATATAACATTATATCTATATAACATTATATCTATATAACACTATAACTATATAACATTATATCTATATAACATTATATCTATATAACACTATAACTATATAACATTATAACTATATAACATTATAACTATATAACATTATAACTATATAACATTATATCTATATAACATTATATCTATATAACATTATATCTATATAACATTATAACTATATAACATTATATCTATATAACATTATAACTATATAACATTATATCTATATAACACTATAACTATATAACATTATATCTATATAACATTATAACTATATAACATTATATCTATATAACATTATATCTATATAACATTATATCTATATAACATTATATCTATATAACACTATAACTATATAACATTATATCTATATAACATTATAACTATATAACATTATATCTATATAACATTATATCTATATAACATTATATCTATATAACATTATATCTATATAACACTATAACTATATAACATTATAACTATATAACATTATAACTATATAACATTATATCTATATAACATTATAACTATATAACACTATATCTATATAACATTATATCTATATAACATTATAACTATATAACATTATAACTATATAACACTATATCTATATAACATTATATCTATATAACATTATAACTATATAACATTATATCTATATAACACTATATCTATATAACATTATAACTATATAACATTATAACTATATAACATTATATCTATATAACATTATAACTATATAACATTATATCTATATAACATTATAACTATATAACATTATAACTATATAACACTATATCTATATAACATTATATCTATATAACATTATAACTATATAACATTATATCTATATAACATTATATCTATATAACATTATATCTATATAACATTATAACTATATAACACTATAACTATATAACATTATATCTATATAACATTATATCTATATAACATTATATCTATATAACATTATAACTATATAACATTATATCTATATAACATTATATCTATATAACATTATAACTATATAACATTATAACTATATAACATTATAACTATATAACACTATATCTATATAACATTATAACTATATAACATTATAACTATATAACATTATAACTATATAACATTATAACTATATAACATTATAACTATATAACATTATAACTATATAACTATAGGCTGTCGCGAAGGAACGCATCCGGATCGTCATCGATATACCCAACGAGAGGTTGGACTAGCAGACGACACTGCCGGTGACGAAGGAACGCATCCGGATGCTCATCGATATATCGAACGAGAGGTTGGGCTAGCAGACGACACTGCCGATGACGTAGGTAAAGTTTCCCGATGTAAGGCTATTTTGTCCCCGAAAAGTGGGTTGGCAATAAAAGAGGGTAGTGCGCATGCGCCGGGAGATAGTTTTTACAAGGAAAAAACACCAATCAGGGAGGGTGGGCGGGGCCCTTGCCGGTAGCGGGGGAAACATGGCACCTATATGGTGTCTTGAGAAAAATCGTGATATCTCTCATATTTGAGTTGGTAGATACCACGAAGTCACTGCAAGACGTATAGGATGACATGCTGCCCAAGTGTGATTGTTAGCACCGCTGCGGAAGGCCTACCTGAGAAAATATTAATGTATTTCTGTCTGCACGTGGTCTGGTAGCTTTCCCGCCTACTTGGCTGCTTGGCGCGAGAGGTTAAGTTGCATGCACACTTCGAATTACACAAATTAGGCACTGAAAGAGACACTTATGAGAGAAAATACAACACTCACCGCAATTTCAATGTAGGGATGCACTCTTGTAGCGATGAAACAGCTCGAAAATTGCTAAAATACACTGTAAATACACAAATACGAAACACCAGCCATGTTGCGAGAGGACAGCTGCTCGCCGTCCATTGCCAACTTCTGCATGCTCAATACGGTTCTGTGCCGATCGATAGTTGCGCATGTCATCTGTGGTTCGGTTGGCGAGCCGTGATTATTGCGAGACGTACGTGCTGTTTGTTACCGTAGTCGATGTTGGGAAGGTCTTAGCAACGCATGAAAGGTGAATATTCCTAATTCTATAATAATAAACGTATTATAATGAAAATTTAACTACATTATTAGAGTATGTTTTTAAATTTGCGTGTGAATGTAGGAAATGCTACAGTAATTATTACTTATACCTGTGAAAGTAATCTAATTATTAAATATGCTCTACGCGTCAAATAAGTGATATATTAAGTTGAATCTTGTGATTAGACTAGTACAGAGTAATAATATGGGAAAAGTATTTGTATTGTTTGAAATACTCTTGTAGCATTTGCTTAAAAATATACGAAAAGCAGCAATCCCATTGTATTTGAAATAGGAATTTCCATCAGTGTATTAAAAGAGAGGACTGGTAGCGTTTGCCGTGTAGATGAGTTGCGACAAAATGTTGATACTACAGTGAAACTTTCAAATTCTATTATAATAATAAACGTGTCATAGTGAGAATTTAAGCAATTATTAGAGTATGTTTTTAAATTTGCGTGCAAATGTCCATGTTTGTAGAGTAAATGCTACACTAATTGTTACTTATATCTGTGAAAGGAATCTAATTACTAAAAATGCTGTAGTCGGCAAAATATTGATATATTAAGTTGAATCTTGCAATTAGTTTAGTACAGAGTAACTATATGGGAAATATATTGTTATTGTTTGAAGTACTCTTGTAGCTTTTCGTTAAAAATATAGGAAAATATAAACAATGCTATTGCTTTTGAAATAGCAAGTCAATTATTTTGTACTTTTCATGTTTCTATTACAGGTCAGAAGAGAGGAAGCTATTGCTGGAAACGACTGTGTAGATGAGCTGAGATGACAGTTTGATACTACAGTGAAACTTTGAATTTCTATGATAATAAACGTGTCGTAATGAACGTTTAAGCGCATCGTTAGAGTCTGGTTTAATTGCGTGCAAATGTCCATGTTTGTAGAGTAAGTACTACACACATTATTCTTTATTTCTGTCAAATTACTTATGTCTAGAGACTTCGCGTTGATATTTGAAGTTAATATATGTGCAGTAGGATGTGCTTTTGTTGTTTATGTCAACTGTTCTATTGTGTATTGTAGCTAGAGCTCGTAGCAGTTAGATAAGGCATAAATGGTGTAGTGTTACTGGGAACAGTGTGTGTAGTCTTAGTGGTTTACAGTCAGTTCTGCTCGCTATTAATGATAAATTGATTAGAATATGAAAGTAGAAGCTTGCTTGATGCCGTAACAGTACAAGTTCTCTGTGTTATTTGATAAATCTTTGTTTAAACGTCTGAGAAAGCTTATATTCGTATGCTTTACATTATAACGTATCTCGTACTGTGTAGTGTTTCTAATATTTTGTTATAATTGTTTAATTTGAAGTAAAATCTGTAAACCTAAAGTACCACAGAGTAGAGGAAGGTTCAAATAATCTGGGGAAATAAAAAAAAGTTCAGATATATTACTCTTATATACTATTATATATACCATTTTGATATTATATATAGATTATATAACGTGATCAGACTAATAGTAGTAGTACAGTACTATATATCTATATAACATTATAACTATATAACATTATAACTATATAACATTATATCTATATAACATTATATCTATATAACATTATAACTATATAACATTATATCTATATAACATTATATCTATATAACATTATATCTATATAACATTATATCTATATAACATTATAATTATATAACATTATATCTATATAACATTATAACTATATAACATTATAACTATATAACATTATATCTATATAACATTATATCTATATAACATTATAACTATATAACATTATATCTATATAACATTATATCTATATAACATTATATCTATATAACATTATATCTATATAACATTATATCTATATAACATTATAACTATATAACATTATATCTATATAACATTATATCTATATAACATTATATCTATATAACATTATATCTATATAACATTATAACTATATAACATTATAACTATATAACATTATATCTATATAACATTATATCTATATAACATTATAACTATATAACATTATATCTATATAACATTATATCTATATAACATTATAACTATATAACATTATATCTATATAACATTATATCTATATAACATTATATCTATATAACATTATATCTATATAACATTATAACTATATAACATTATAACTATATAACATTATATCTATATAACATTATATCTATATAACATTATATCTATATAACATTATATCTATATAACATTATATCTATATAACATTATATCTATATAACATTATATCTATATAACATTATATCTATATAACATTATATCTATATAACATTATAACTATATAACATTATAACTATATAACATTATATCTATATAACATTATATCTATATAACATTATATCTATATAACACTATAACTATATAACACTATAACTATATAACACTATAACTATATAACATTATAACTATATAACATTATATCTATATAACATTATATCTATATAACATTATATCTATATAACATTATAACTATATAACATTATAACTATATAACATTATAACTATATAACATTATAACTATATAACATTATAACTATATAACATTATAACTATATAACACTATATCTATATAACACTATAACTATATAACATTATATCTATATAACATTATATCTATATAACATTATAACTATATAACATTATAACTATATAACACTATATCTATATAACACTATAACTATATAACATTATATCTATATAACATTATATCTATATAACATTATATCTATATAACATTATAACTATATAACATTATAACTATATAACATTATAACTATATAACATTATAACTATATAACATTATAACTATATAACATTATATCTATATAACATTATAACTATATAACATTATATCTATATAACATTATATCTATATAACACTATAACTATATAACATTATATCTATATAACATTATAACTATATAACATTATAACTATATAACATTATATCTATATAACACTATAACTATATAACATTATATCTATATAACATTATATCTATATAACATTATATCTATATAACATTATATCTATATAACATTATATCTATATAACATTATATCTATATAACATTATAACTATATAACATTATATCTATATAACATTATATCTATATAACATTATAACTATATAACACTATAACTATATAACATTATATCTATATAACATTATATCTATATAACACTATAACTATATAACATTATATCTATATAACATTATATCTATATAACATTATATCTATATAACATTATATCTATATAACATTATAACTATATAACATTATATCTATATAACATTATATCTATATAACATTATAACTATATAACATTATATCTATATAACATTATATCTATATAACATTATATCTATATAACATTATATCTATATAACATTATATCTATATAACATTATATCTATATAACACTATAACTATATAACATTATAACTATATAACATTATAACTATATAACTATATAACATTATATCTATATAACACTATAACTATATAACATTATATCTATATAACATTATAACTATATAACATTATATCTATATAACATTATAACTATATAACACTATAACTATATAACACTATAACTATATAACTATATAACTATATAACATTATATCTATATAACATTATAACTATATAACATTATAACTATATAACATTATATCTATATAACACTATAACTATATAACATTATATCTATATAACACTATAACTATATAACATTATAACTATATAACATTATAACTATATAACATTATAACTATATAACATTATAACTATATAACATTATAACTATATAACATTATAACTATATAACATTATAACTATATAACATTATAACTATATAACATTATAACTATATAACACTATAACTATATAACATTATAACTATATAACATTATAACTATATAACATTATAACTATATAACATTATAACTATATAACATTATAACTATATAACATTATAACTATATAACACTATAACTATATAACATTATAACTATATAACATTATATCTATATAACATTATAACTATATAACATTATAACTATATAACATTATATCTATATAACATTATATCTATATAACATTATAACTATATAACATTATATCTATATAACACTATATCTATATAACACTATAACTATATAACACTATAACTATATAACATTATAACTATATAACATTATAACTATATAACATTATATCTATATAACATTATAACTATATAACATTATATCTATATAACACTATATCTATATAACACTATATCTATATAACACTATAACTATATAACTATATAACTATATAACATTATATCTATATAACATTATAACTATATAACATTATAACTATATAACATTATATCTATATAACATTATATCTATATAACATTATATCTATATAACACTATAACTATATAACATTATAACTATATAACATTATATCTATATAACATTATAACTATATAACATTATAACTATATAACATTATATCTATATAACATTATATCTATATAACATTATATCTATATAACACTATAACTATATAACATTATAACTATATAACATTATATCTATATAACATTATAACTATATAACTATATAACATTATATCTATATAACATTATAACTATATAACATTATAACTATATAACATTATATCTATATAACACTATATCTATATAACACTATAACTATATAACACTATAACTATATAACATTATAACTATATAACATTATAGCTATATAACATTATATCTATATAACATTATAACTATATAACATTATATCTATATAACACTATATCTATATAACACTATATCTATATAACACTATAACTATATAACTATATAACTATATAACATTATATCTATATAACATTATAACTATATAACATTATAACTATATAACATTATATCTATATAACATTATATCTATATAACATTATATCTATATAACACTATAACTATATAACATTATAACTATATAACATTATATCTATATAACATTATAACTATATAACTATATAACATTATATCTATATAACATTATAACTATATAACATTATAACTATATAACATTATAACTATATAACATTATAACTATATAACATTATATCTATATAACATTATAACTATATAACATTATAACTATATAACATTATAACTATATAACATTATATCTATATAACATTATAACTATATAACATTATATCTATATAACACTATAACTATATAACATTATATCTATATAACATTATAACTATATAACATTATAACTATATAACATTATAACTATATAACACTATAACTATATAACATTATAACTATATAACATTATAACTATATAACATTATAACTATATAACATTATAACTATATAACACTATAACTATATAACATTATATCTATATAACATTATATCTATATAACACTATATCTATATAACATTATATCTATATAACATTATAACTATATAACATTATAACTATATAACATTATATCTATATAACATTATATCTATATAACATTATATCTATATAACATTATATCTATATAACATTATATCTATATAACATTATATCTATATAACATTATAACTATATAACATTATAACTATATAACTATATAACATTATATCTATATAACATTATATCTATATAACATTATAACTATATAACATTATAACTATATAACATTATATCTATATAACATTATAACTATATAACATTATAACTATATAACATTATATCTATATAACATTATAACTATATAACATTATAACTATATAACACTATAACTATATAACATTATAACTATATAACATTATAACTATATAACATTATAACTATATAACATTATAACTATATAACATTATAACTATATAACACTATAACTATATAACACTATAACTATATAACACTATAACTATATAACATTATATCTATATAACATTATAACTATATAACACTATAACTATATAACACTATAACTATATAACATTATATCTATATAACATTATATCTATATAACACTATAACTATATAACATTATATCTATATAACATTATATCTATATAACACTATAACTATATAACATTATAACTATATAACATTATAACTATATAACATTATAACTATATAACATTATATCTATATAACATTATATCTATATAACATTATATCTATATAACATTATAACTATATAACATTATATCTATATAACATTATAACTATATAACATTATATCTATATAACACTATAACTATATAACATTATATCTATATAACATTATAACTATATAACATTATATCTATATAACATTATATCTATATAACATTATATCTATATAACATTATATCTATATAACACTATAACTATATAACATTATATCTATATAACATTATAACTATATAACATTATATCTATATAACATTATATCTATATAACATTATATCTATATAACATTATATCTATATAACACTATAACTATATAACATTATAACTATATAACATTATAACTATATAACATTATATCTATATAACATTATAACTATATAACACTATATCTATATAACATTATATCTATATAACATTATAACTATATAACATTATAACTATATAACACTATATCTATATAACATTATATCTATATAACATTATAACTATATAACATTATATCTATATAACACTATATCTATATAACATTATAACTATATAACATTATAACTATATAACATTATATCTATATAACATTATAACTATATAACATTATATCTATATAACATTATAACTATATAACATTATAACTATATAACACTATATCTATATAACATTATATCTATATAACATTATAACTATATAACATTATATCTATATAACATTATATCTATATAACATTATATCTATATAACATTATAACTATATAACACTATAACTATATAACATTATATCTATATAACATTATATCTATATAACATTATATCTATATAACATTATAACTATATAACATTATATCTATATAACATTATATCTATATAACATTATAACTATATAACATTATAACTATATAACATTATAACTATATAACACTATATCTATATAACATTATAACTATATAACATTATAACTATATAACATTATAACTATATAACATTATAACTATATAACATTATAACTATATAACATTATAACTATATAACTATAGGCTGTCGCGAAGGAACGCATCCGGATCGTCATCGATATACCCAACGAGAGGTTGGACTAGCAGACGACACTGCCGGTGACGAAGGAACGCATCCGGATGCTCATCGATATATCGAACGAGAGGTTGGGCTAGCAGACGACACTGCCGATGACGTAGGTAAAGTTTCCCGATGTAAGGCTATTTTGTCCCCGAAAAGTGGGTTGGCAATAAAAGAGGGTAGTGCGCATGCGCCGGGAGATAGTTTTTACAAGGAAAAAACACCAATCAGGGAGGGTGGGCGGGGCCCTTGCCGGTAGCGGGGGAAACATGGCACCTATATGGTGTCTTGAGAAAAATCGTGATATCTCTCATATTTGAGTTGGTAGATACCACGAAGTCACTGCAAGACGTATAGGATGACATGCTGCCCAAGTGTGATTGTTAGCACCGCTGCGGAAGGCCTACCTGAGAAAATATTAATGTATTTCTGTCTGCACGTGGTCTGGTAGCTTTCCCGCCTACTTGGCTGCTTGGCGCGAGAGGTTAAGTTGCATGCACACTTCGAATTACACAAATTAGGCACTGAAAGAGACACTTATGAGAGAAAATACAACACTCACCGCAATTTCAATGTAGGGATGCACTCTTGTAGCGATGAAACAGCTCGAAAATTGCTAAAATACACTGTAAATACACAAATACGAAACACCAGCCATGTTGCGAGAGGACAGCTGCTCGCCGTCCATTGCCAACTTCTGCATGCTCAATACGGTTCTGTGCCGATCGATAGTTGCGCATGTCATCTGTGGTTCGGTTGGCGAGCCGTGATTATTGCGAGACGTACGTGCTGTTTGTTACCGTAGTCGATGTTGGGAAGGTCTTAGCAACGCATGAAAGGTGAATATTCCTAATTCTATAATAATAAACGTATTATAATGAAAATTTAACTACATTATTAGAGTATGTTTTTAAATTTGCGTGTGAATGTAGGAAATGCTACAGTAATTATTACTTATACCTGTGAAAGTAATCTAATTATTAAATATGCTCTACGCGTCAAATAAGTGATATATTAAGTTGAATCTTGTGATTAGACTAGTACAGAGTAATAATATGGGAAAAGTATTTGTATTGTTTGAAATACTCTTGTAGCATTTGCTTAAAAATATACGAAAAGCAGCAATCCCATTGTATTTGAAATAGGAATTTCCATCAGTGTATTAAAAGAGAGGACTGGTAGCGTTTGCCGTGTAGATGAGTTGCGACAAAATGTTGATACTACAGTGAAACTTTCAAATTCTATTATAATAATAAACGTGTCATAGTGAGAATTTAAGCAATTATTAGAGTATGTTTTTAAATTTGCGTGCAAATGTCCATGTTTGTAGAGTAAATGCTACACTAATTGTTACTTATATCTGTGAAAGGAATCTAATTACTAAAAATGCTGTAGTCGGCAAAAT
>JAUKNK010001237.1:27500-45893 GCA_030765055.1 Mantis religiosa | reverse complement strand
AAACATATCTCCTAAATATCTTGATTCAGAATTACAGTTACTATACTATATGCACACGATAAGTTGAGCGCTGGATTTACGGTGTGATGCGGGCAGAGGGGAAGAAGCGACAGCTAACGATCTTTCGCTTCCGCAGTGTGGTCAACCTGTTAAGCAAAATAGCGTGTACGATAAGCGAAGACATGCGCCGCAAGTGTGAGATATGTGGACAAATAGTAAATTGAACTCGATTTGATAACCTGTATATTTATATTCTTACTATTTATATAACATAAAAATAGAAAATATATATTATGTCAGTTATAAATACTCATTCACTTCGAGTCCGGTGCATCACTTTCATCACTAGTATCCTCTGATGTGTTGACGATAATTTCATCAATTGCATTTTCTATTACATCATTCACTTCCGGCTTTTGGACCTTCTTGCAATGTGTTGCGGTTACGGAAGATAATGTTTCTTAGCTAGTTTCCACAGATTTGCAGCCCATATCACCTGTGACGTTGCATCCTCTGAAATAATTCCTTAGTTTTGCCCACGCCAGCTCAATTGCATTCAGATCACAGTTATATGGTGGTAGACGAATAATAATAATGTCCCGTTTCGAGAGCCATAACATCCACAACATACCCCTGTTGTAAACTGCTTAGCTAATTAACCTCGAAATTGATCAAAACAAAATATAGCGCGCATGTGAAAGCTTAGCATATTAGCTACAAGATATCAGTGTGCAGCGTATTTCAAGTTTCAAAGTTGTCATCTGTGTTTAGGGAGTCAGACGAAACTTACCGAATGAGGACTTGGAACCCGAGCGCTCAACTTATCGCGTGCATATAATACACAGTTGTACAACTTCGTGTATATCGTAACATAAAATAATGCACCATAAGACAGATAAACGATAAGGGATAAACTGTAAGGGGAGTTGTATGGTTCCAAATAACTCTAAGGTAGCATCAGTTATTTCTAAGATAACACGGGTTTGATTTCTTTTTATAATATTTGAAATATTAAATAATTTTCTGAGTAGCTCACTATTAAGTTGTTGTCTTTTGCAATATTATGGCAAGAGTATATGATAGGCTAGCGCTAGTGTAGGGTAACACGCTAGTCTCGTGGTTCATAAGGTGGCAGGTTCAAATCCGACTGAGATTGATGGACGTTTTCAACCGTACAGACCCTTCATATGTTTCCTTCGGAAGGAAAATTAAGCTATGGTCGCATGTCTTGATTTACGACACTTAAAAGAACCTTAAGCCCGAATAAGAGACCTTTGAAAAAAATTAAATGAGACACTGAGAATCAGATCAGTTAAAGAGCCCCCACAAATAAAAACCCAATTTCAAAGCTAACCAAATATGTAATGACGGTTTTTAAACATTAAAATATCGCTTTAATTTCTTATATGCCCCTTTGTAGCCCTAAAACTGAATAATGAAACTATCTTGTAAACGTTAATCTCAATTAACAAGGAGGTAGGCATATACATGTACATATAGCCTGATACAGTCAGTTCTAGTTGGTTTGTCACGTGACAAAGCTGCCCCATATGATTGGCGTCACAGCACCTCGTGACAGCAAGACGAGGTTACAAACCAACAATGGGGCTGCTTGACAAAACGATCGAAGGAAATGTCAATGCCAGGGTATGTTCAGTATTTCTAGATGTATTACTGATTTATATGCTTCTCCGGCTATAGCAATGCACCGAAGGGAGCATATGGAAACACAGGTTGAAAATGTCACAGTGACAAGCAGCTGAATATAGCATTTTCTTTTTCCTTTAAGACTTTATGTCTTTGTTTTTTTATTTCGCCAGATAGGACATTTCGGAAACTGTTTAAAATGAGTACTAACTTAACTATGTGTTCCAATCATCCCTATAAGTCTTGAGAGTCATGTTTGCTTTGTTATTAAGTTGATTTAATCGACGGTGTTCTTTTCCACGCTATAAATATTCAAGAAAACCAAGATTTACATTTAAATGAAAATAGACTATAGCAAATGCAGCTAAAGCGCATGCTCTAATCACTATTGTGACGTAAGAACTATTATTAAAACGATTATATAATAATTAATAAACACTTTAATGAACACCGTAAACCTTGAAAGAAAAGCACCGCAGAAGTATAAACAGTGCACGTTGGGGCACAAAAGGTGGCCCATAGAGAAAATAAGGGATTTATGATGCTGATAAAAAGTAGTTCCACTGCTTAGCACTGTCATATATTCTTTAAAAGCTTCCTGAAATAGAATATATGAATTTCATTGAACCGAGAGAAATCTAAATGAAAGATTGATACTAAATTAATCTGGCAGTTGTTTTCCCTTCTTCAAGTGAGGAATGTTATTGTCACATTGAAATCATTGCCAACCCTATTATAACCAGTACGATGTAGTTAAAGCAGCCCTTACATGTGTTAAGACCTATTTTTGTTTTATACCAGAAGCTATTCTCCGACTGCAAAGTCCAATCTCCCACAGAATGATGCTCTGGTAACGTATCTAGAAAATGAGGACTTGGGTTACCGAGAGCTGAATATTTGTTTAAGTTGCAGAAGATTCGTGAACGCAGTCTTGGTTTATGAATATATGAAAGTAATAAATTTAGTATTACAGGAAGAAAAGTGAACAGGAAATTTACATCTAAAACCTGCAGTGTTAGCATTTATGCCGTACATTACACTGACATCATTTTCCAGTAGAAGAACTTCATACAAGAATGGGTGACGTGATAAGTCATTTACATCGAAACACTTGGACCGTATTCACTGCAATGTTAAAATGGTAACATACATTGGGAAAAACATTTTCAAAAAGAATTTCCCAAAGCACACCTCTGTGCCTTCCTGCGAAACCTTAACTGAATATATTTTAAGCACATAATAGAACCAAAATTAAGGTTTGTTGTACATATAAGCCTCGGTTAATCATTATACATGAATACTTTTGCCAATTGATGCTTTTACTAATGACATTAAATTATTAATGATGATGATGATGGAGATGATGATGATGATGATGATGATGGAGATGATGATGATGGAGATGATGATGGAGATGATGATGATGGAGATGATGATGATGATGGAGATGATGATGATGATGATGGAGATGATGATGGAGATGATGATGTAATGAAGGTGATGGAAGATGGAACATTGATAATGATAATGACATACAGACGATCATGAACTATTTGCAAAGACACCTTCGAACCGAGATCCAGATCACTGACAATATACAACAATAGTCATAACAGTAAGAACAATATATTCCAAGCTAACAGAAGATTTATTTTCCTAAAGTCAAGAGATTATAGCCGGCCTCTGTATCGTAGGTAGTAGCGTGTTTGCCTCACGACGTTCAAGAAGTCCCGAGTTTCCCAGGGTGAGCTATCTGGATAAGGGGATTTTTCTAGGGATTTCCCTTAGCCTGAAAGCGGCCGCGCCGTGGCTCAGTGGTTAGACCGCTTGGCTCTCACCAAGGCGGCCTAGGTTTGATCCCAGGTGACCGCAAAGTGAGATTTATGCTGGACAACACGGTGCTGGGGCGGGTTTTCTCCGGGATCTCCGGTTTCTCCCGCCATCTCATTCCAACGGTGCTCCATCTTCATCTGATTTATCATCAGTCACCGCCTGCGGTGCCGTATGTAGTAAAAGCGAGCGTTAAACACTACACACACAAACACACACACACAGTAGCCTGAAAGAAAAATATGGGATAGCTCTAAGCTTCATGAACCCTGGGCTCAAAGAACATTCTTTCACCAAATTCATTCATCATGTAATTTAAGTTGGAGGATGCCAATTAAGGGATGGAAGGACGGACGGAAGGATATTATAGGCTGTGCGTGTGCGTGTAATTCAAATAGAAAATTCGGTTAAATACCAAGATTGAAGCTCAACCCCTTTCATGGATTCGACAAGGAGTAGTCAAGGAATTTCCTGTTAACCTACCTTCTATCTGGACACTTTTTGAACATTTTGATCTTCAGAATAATGGACTTAACACTTTTATTAAGGAATCATAGCTTTAAGGAATGGAAATAAGAAATGCACTTTTGTTAAATTTCTTTGTCGTTCGTTTTTATTAATTTTTTAATTTATCTGTTTCCCTATTCTGAATATTAATAATCACCTGCACTGTCAGGCGTACGTTTTAAATAAGCACGTTTATTCACTTCTGTTGATAGCCTCTGAAGGCTTCTTCATTTCTAATACATATCTTCCTTCAACTTTTAAACCCAGTTAGACAAACTCTTTTACATATTTAAAAGATGTATATAATTATGTATATATTATTTTATATGTGTATATATGTATTAACCTTTCTGGAGATAATGTTGAGAAATAAAGATTTTTATGAGGCCAGGGACTTATTAGCTGACCCTCATATAAGAACCTATGTACGAGGCGTACATGTTTATTGTCAATGAATGTTACATTGATGGAAAGGAGGAACTTAAAGCTGTTTTACAACGTAATCACCATTGCGATCGATGCACTTTTGCATGTGCTATGGCAGTTTTTGTATACCCTTGTCATAGCACTCTCTCGCCAAGTTGCGCAGGTAGCGTTCAACCTCGTTTTTCAGATCATCGTCGGTTTGAAAATGTGTTCCACCCAGCTGTGCCTTTAACTCGGGAAACATGATAATCACTAGGTGCTAAGTCTGGATTGTAGGGGGATGGGTGAGGCAGTCCCATCCGAACTGGGCCGGTATATCAGCCGTTCACGGTCTTCGGTGAGCATTTTGGAGACCCACCTCGCACACTCCTTGCGATAATGCAAATGTTCGGTCGAAATCTTGTCAATCGTAGTCTTACTAACTTCAGGGATAAGTTCTTACAGCTCTGAAATGTCACACGCCGATCTTTAAGCATTGCTTGCCCCACTTTTGCAATTGTTTCGGCTACAACCGAAGGCCGACCAAAACGCTGTTCATCATGGACTGTATGTCCGTCTTTGAACTCTCTGACCCACTTTCGCACGTTTTTGACGTCCATACACTGTGGACAATAGACTTCGCATAACTGACGATGCATTTCAGTGGAGGTAGGGCCCTTGGCACTCAAAAAACGGATCACTGCACCCAACTCGCACTTGGCGGCGGAAGTGATAGGAAGCTCCATCGCAAACGGCTGCCCAGCCAAGACTAATGGTTGCAACGGGTTCATTGTGGTGAGGATTTGAAGGGATGAAGCCTAACTAAACTCCAGTGTTGCTGGATCTCGCGTAACAGTGCTCCTCACGACTCCAGCACTTTGGAGACCTTATTTTACGGACACGCCTTGTAATAAGATATTATCCATTGAGTATGAAGTAGACAGAGGAATAAAACGATTGTTAAGATACTTTGCAAAGGAATAGATACAGTAATGTAATTTTTTGTCATCCCGCCTTTTTGTGAAATACAATGCTTCATCTTACTTAAGTTACCACATATAAGTTGGTGGTAGAAAGAGTAAAATTATTTTTGTTATGTAGTCGCCAAATACTTTAACGGATATAGGATTAATTTAATTATACTAGCAACTAAGGACATGGTTAAATTTGTTTGTTTGTTTTTTTTTGTTTTTTTTTTTTGTAATTTACGTCCTCCAACGTTAAGTCATATCGGACGATGAATGGAATGGGTGACATGATGCTCAAATGAGCCTAGGGTCCATAAAGCTTAGAGTTACCCGACATTCATCTTTCAGGATAAGGGAAACCCCGGAAAAAACCTTATCCAAGTAACTCAACCTGACCGAGATTCGAACTCGGGACCTCTTGAACGTGAGGCAGACATGCTACCACCACGCTACCAAGGCGGGCATATTGATGTTTAATTTAAAACCCCTCGACAGTTTGATGTTCCTGGTAAAATGCCTCACTGGCCTTGCCTCGTTTTAATATGTTATTACAAAACAGCCCGTAACAACAGAAACTGCCCAGTTCCGTTGTTTATAAACGTTACTTTGTGTAACGTCCTGCGGCTGTTAATATGTAGAGCTATATGAGAAGTTGCAAGTGTTTATTATAGTTCAACATTACAGAGATTTACTCCACCAGAGGAAAAAGCTAGTTCTCGGTATTATGCTTATAAAGTACTGTTTCAGCCGTAAGTAATTTTTGTTTGCACCTAAAGCGTAACTGTTAAAAGCTTTGTCCATTTTGGTTAAATAATGAACGTAAATACGCGTATGGATAGCTTTCATCAGTGACAGGTCATATAGCTCAAGTGCACAAATTTGTGCAATATCGGTAAAGTTTTGGAAATGAATGAGTATCATTTTAAGATATTCCAGTACTACGAATTTATCATTCAAAATAAGGATTAGGCTGCTTTAGGAAGATACAACGCAACCTAGCAATTGTTTTTTTTAATATTTATGCAATATATTGTCAATATACCTTAATGCCCGCCTCGGTAGCGTGGTAGTAGCGTGTCTGCCTCACGTTCAAGAGGTCCCGAGTTCGAACCTTGGTCAGAGTGAGTTACCCGGATAAGGCTTTTTCCAGGGATTTCCCTTATCCTATAAGACGAATGTCGGGTAACTCTAAGCCCTATGGACCCTGGGCTCATTTGAGCATCATTTCACCCATTCCATTCATCGTCCGGTATGACTTAACGTTGGAGGACGTAAAAATTACAATATCACAGTATAAACCTTGTGGCCCGTTCCGACTTCAAGGAAATTGATTGGACCATCTCTTTCGTGGCCTGCCAACATTTCTTCTATCTACAGGTTTATACTTGTACACTATTTGTGGTGTACGGTCTTCGCTCATTCTCTGCACATGATCTTGCCAATTGTGTCTGTATGCAATGATTGTTTCATTTAGACTCTGAATTTCCAATTCTCTTCTAATATCCTTGTTTCTTTTCTTGTCTATGAGTATAACCTGCCACCCGTCTCAGAAATTTCATCTCAGCAGCCTCCACTTTCTTCTGTTGTGAGATTGTCAAGACCCAGTTTTCACACCGATAAAGCAGGGTTGGGATCGCCTATTATTTTATACAGTTTTAACAAAGTCTTGGTGGCTCAGTCGGTTAATCGCTGGCATTAGATCTCAAGCGGGATCGCTAGGGCGATAACGTCTGTGGCCCGCATTTGAACGGTCGCTGGTTCGATTCCCGCGGCCTACCTCCCTGACCTAGAGTTTTTTCCTGGGATTTTCTCGGGTGACTAAGTGGAATACAGGGCAGGATATTTACCTCACATGTCCCGTTTCACGGTCTTTTATTTCATTCTCTCCATCCGATGTTTTCAAATAGCAGAAGTCAGCTAATTCGCCGGTTGGTTGCGCTCTGAAAATACGGTGCTCGGCTGAGGGGAAGCCCTGTGGTCCGCCGGACCTTCTTCCAGGGAGACTCTCTATGGAACATCTTCGGGCTAAGAACTTGCTAGGGACCCACCGTGGCTATGGGGCCGCCGGTGACATATTTAGGCTGCCTGTGAAGTACTTCCATTTTATCCTTTAACGTATGGGACATATTGGTTCCCAGTTAATAATAACCCATGGCGCGACAGCCCTTAGAGGGCCAAGGCCTACCAACCCGACTGCCGGCCTCACGCCCACTTACGCACGGCAGAGGTGGACGATCATCCAACCGATACGGGGAGGAGATGTGGTCAGCATCTTGGCATCCCCCAGCCGGAATGTTGGTTTCCGTGACCAGGGCCGCCCACCTAGCGTAAGCTCCTCACTTTCATCACGATGCTGAGTGGGCACCGGTCCTATACCTGGGACCTAAAATCCCCACCACATGGTGGGATCGAACCCGGGCCGCTTTCCGTGGCCAGGGACCAAGGCATGCTGCCTTTGCCCGCTACGTCACGGCGCAGGACTTGGTTCGCAGTTACTCAAATAATAATCACTCGGCCACTGAACATGAAGTGTAACTTCGTCCGTTAAGGCCCATTGATTTAATCACTGATCGTCCGACGCCTTGCCACATATCATGACAGCAAACTGAGAAAAGCTTGGTTATTATACTGCAAGAAAGCTCTGTTTTGTTGAATACTGTATGGCAACATCTTCTGACAATTCTGTTCTCTCTGCGAATAAGTGTCAGAATGGATTTTGAGTCCTGGTTAATCGAATATCTTACTCTGTGTTTCTATCACATGTCCTTCTGCCTTGCGACGGATTCGTCAGAACATGTAGGTACCATTTAACAATGTCTCGATGTGCTGGGGCATACCGACGGCCAGGAAGCTCGCTTGGTCCGTGTTACACTTGAAAATTTATCATACCACTCGACACACCGAGCACTGAAGATCATTTTCTCTCCTACACACGATTGCCCTGCCATGCCACAAGGTTTAAATCTGAAATACCATTCACTGTTAACTACATCGTTTCCTCTTATATCGAAGCAAAATATTCCGGGATGTCTACATCGATCTCTTTTCTAGAATGTTATATACACTCATCGATTAAAAATCTTATATTATTGACCTGTTTGCACCCTTATTTCCTCTGTTTAATTAGGCAATAATAATAACAACGCTGATAACATGGACAGGATATTAATGACAAATAGGAAACAATTACTATGTATACAAGGTTTATCAAGCAACGACTGTTTGGTTCTGTGTAAAGGAATTAAAAAAAAACTATGGCACATTTAATCTTATTTCATTCGTCCATATTGTGACTTTGTGGTTTCGTGAAATCAAAAGTCCAGGTTACAAACACCAAAAATTGCTCTTTATTTCCGCAGAAACATACTTTTATCAACCTTTACAGTCAAGAATTACGTCACATTTACAATACAGCTTGCCAGGTCAACGACCACAACACAGCTCACACAACTCATTACCCGCACTCGTCCAATTACCGACTGACTAACTGCTCTGGTTCGCTCGCTCGCTCGTGCTGGCTGGCTGGCCGTATACAGCCAGAATGTTTTTGCTGCGTGCCCACCCGTTAAGGGTTTTACCGCAGGTAAGATCTAGAATTGAAGTTTGTAGGATGAAGGTGGTGCAGGTCTTTTGGCTGGGAATTAATTTACAGGTTACAGAAGTACCTTCGGGTTGAAGGGGAGGATGCAGTACTTCGCACCCAAAACTTTATTTTTTGTTTAATTTTTAGCTGGGGAAAAATTTAGATTCCAAACAGCTTAGAAGAATTATGAGGAGCCCAGCTTTAGCTGCTGATAGGATTAGCTCCTGGGTTATCTAGGGTGCCCGCATGCCATACTGGGGACACGGTGCAGTCTAGATCGGCGTCTAGTGTGGTCTAAATGCTCCGGCGGGTAGCGGCTCCCTTTTTATAAATTACTCACTATCCGGAATGTTCTCAAATAATCAAGACGCGCTAGAACAAAGACGGAACTCTCGAGAAATCCGTCTCACTCCCCCCAACGTTTCGGCAAGGTTTTATCTCCGCACTGCACTGTCGGTCTCTTTGAATGCCTCGTTGCAACAATGCATTCGCGACAATATAATCACTTCGTTATTCAAATCTTTGTCACATCTGTCCATGAGTGTTAGAAATCTCGTGTTGTAATCAGCTGCCACAGTTCATTAAACCTACACGTTCAACACAATTTCACCGAGAAAAGAAATAAAAATATAATTTAGCGTTTCATGTCTGTCCTGTACAATTTCGTTGTTCAACTAATTCTTGAAATCATAAGTGATTAATGAGGAGCATGTGGATTGAGTTTCATCATGCACATTTGTCCGTCCATTGTTCAACATTAAACACCAGGTTTTCGTATCCCTTCGTTCATTAGCGTACAACCACAAGCTTTGTTTAGTTGAGTGCAACTTTGTGTAGTTTGCAACATCCAGTATTTATCACCCATTCCTTCTTAGAACTTAAACAAAGCACAGCAACTTTTATAGTTGGAAACTCACTAAAAATTGAAAAGGTATGTGGAGTAAGCCATTCAACTTTGGATAGAAGCCACATATTTTGGATAGGACTGCAATGGATCTTGAGGTGGTAGGATTTCGTAAAAGTACTGTTAACTTTTGATTGTAGATATGGCCTCAATGAAGAACCTTTGGATTTACCTGCAATTCTCACTCCTGTATTTCATTCCGAATCATTCTTGACAGTGTTGAGGTGATTGATGTCATAGCCCATTAATCCCTGCATACTAATAACATTGCATTTCAGTACAGAACTAATGTTTTATTTGATAGCACTATCGTAAGATATAGGATAAGAGTCCATGATTGGTCCATTTTTGACATTGCTAAACCTTGTCTGTCCATATCAAATCAACGCTGTCCACGAAACCTTGGAACGCTTATGAAGTGGGACAGTGTAGGAACTCTAAACATTTATGAATATTAACGCCAAGCAAGTGGTTTCACCAAATTCTGCCGCCACACACCTCGCCCGCCGTCCACTCGCCTGACCTTTCGATTTGAAATATAAGGAAATAAGATGGATCGGAAAATTCACAGCAATATATAATTCATGCGAGCATTCACCTAGCAGCCATGGAAAGTCAAGGGGAGAGTGACCAATGGGAATAGAATTTGGGATGTGTCAAATGCAGGCCTACATATTATTCAGGTGTATAAATCCAATAGTTTCTAGAAATTTGTGTGTGATATATTGCAGACTTGGTGACCATCATCTAATTTATTATGCCACTGATCATTTAAGTAGATGCTTTACCGGGCCTAATGATGCGAATGTCATGGAAAAATAGTTTTCTTACTGTTACCATACTTGAAGAATATTTTTCCTCCTTAAATGCTAACCTGTATAACATTATTTTCCAATCTAAATATCCTTACGTACTTCAGTCGACAAAGCATAAAATTAATAAATAATACATTGTACTATATATTTAACTTCAGCTGGCTCGTCTATTTATTAACAATGATGATAAAAGGTATAATTATTTATCACTGAGGGTGTTCTTCCCATTGTGATACGAGCACATCGAGAATAGTAAACAGCGCGTGTCAACAACGCTGCGATTGTACAAACAAATGGAGATTTAAGGCTCAATTTCAAATGTTAATGTATTTAAAAAATCAACAGATAAAATAAATATATTTTGCCAATTAAACGTAACGCATCAGCGTTACACAGAGCTAAATTAGTTTGCATGTACAACAGGCAGAATGAGCCAATAACTTCGAGGACCTTAGTTTCCTGTGCTACACACAGCACCCAACGTAATTTGTTTACAGTTTTTGTGCTAGTGATTCTTATGTCGACATTGGTTTACGATTTAATTTTTATTAATAACCAGAATATTAATTTAGAAGGGTTGGGGAAAGAATAGTAAATATGAATAGAGGCGATGTGAAAAGGAGGTGAAGATGGAGAGAGGAATAGGGAGACAGTGGTAAAGGACAGTAGATAGAAGGTACAGTGAAGATAGAGAGAGGAAGGGGGAAGGAGTGTGAATAGGAGAGAAGGGGTAGAAAGAATAGTAGAAGTCAGAGGAAATGGGGAAAGCTGGTGAAGGAAAACGGAAGATGAAAGCCTAGTAGACAGAGAGAAGAGGAGGACAATTAGGTGGATAAGAATAGATCTGAAGAAGCGAAAGGCTGATTTGAATTAATTATGTATACGAAATGCCATTTAGCCAATCATTGTATGCCTTAGATATTGCTTAGGTTCAAACCTGAATAGATTGTGTGCCCAGCCTATGCCTCAATCCAGCAAAACTTGACATAAAACAGAAAATCCTGGCATAAAGCTCATTTTTCTCAAGTTATATACTATACTGAAAGCTTTTGATTCTACGCAAGTATAATTTTAAGCCTTAAGGTTTTCCCAATTATGTAAAGATCAATAAGAACAAAAAGATAATCGCGGACTATTTGTAAGAGTTCAAAGCTTAGTTTTATTTTTCATGTCATGTTTGGAAAATCCCAGTTTAAGGCAAGCCTACACAGAAAATTCCAAATTCTATAACAACAAACCTATCATTATAAAAATTTAGCCACATAATTAGAGTATCATTCTAAACTTGAATGTAAATATTTATGTTTCTACACCGAATAGTTAATTAATGATGAATTATTTTTTGTGAAAATATTGTAAAAATTAAAAATGTTCTACGCGTCAAAAATTTTAGATTTTAAGTTGAATTTCTGTTTTTGGCTAGTACAGAGCAATTTTAAAAGACCCACATTCTTATTTTTTTGGAATACTCTTGTAGCATTTGTTCTAAAATATTTTCCAAGTGTTAGCTCTCAAAATTTTGAAAATATTAACTTATTTTATTACTCAACACCATATAATTTTCAGAACATGTGCATTAACAAAAAAGGGGAATGTGAAACTCCTTATTTACATATTCTGGACCTATCCTGGAAGTTTCACCAAGTGATATGGGAAACTTTGACGCGTGGGGCATTTTGTATGCTGAAAAGTGTTAGAAAAAAGTTTCTCAGAAAATGAAATTTAAAGTAATGGTCTTCACTTTTAACGATTGTTAAAAGTCTCTTTAAATTGTTTCGTCATGGCCTAAAGTGGTGAAAATGATAAAAATATCATACCATCTATTACTACAAACCCTAAGTTATCAAAAATTCCAAAAAAGAGAAGATTTCATGATTTTCAACATTTCTGCGAATTTTTAGTGTAGCCTTGCCTTAATAAAAATAACTTCTACAACCGTTTTTGAGCAAATAGAGAATGATATTTTGTAAAGGTTCTTTTCTTGAAACTCTTTTCCTTGTACACTTGAAACGTGGGATGAAGTACATTGTACACTTACCCTTATTATCGCTTTTAAATTATGTTGTTCACACACACACACACACACACACACACACACACACACACACACACACACACACACACACACACACACACACACACACACACACACACACACACACACACACACACACACACACACACACACACACACACACACACACACACACACACACACACACACACACACACACACACACACACACACACACACACACACACACACACACACACACACACACACACACACACACACACACACACACACACACACACACACACACACACACACACACACACACACACACACACACACACACACACACACACACACACACACACACACACACACACACACACACACACACACACACACACACACACACACACACACACACACACACACACACACACACACACACACACACACACACACACACACACACACACACACACACACACACACACACACACACACACACACACACACACACACACACACACACACACACACACACACACACACACACACACACACACACACACACACACACACACACACACACACACACACACACACACACACACACACACACACACACACACACACACACACACACACACACACACACACACACACACACACACACACACACACACACACACACACACACACACACACACACACACACACACACACACACACACACACACACACACACACACACACACACACACACACACACACACACACACACAGTTTTGGTGGGCCTTAAATGTTTCCGAAGAAACATTGTAATGGAATATTTTGATTCAAAGCTATTCTTACTTTTATAACATAAGTAAGAATTAGATGAAGTAAGCATAATACCTCCTCTCATTCTGTACATGACCATGTATCTATGTATGAATGAATACCATATGAATTCACTGTTATATCTTAAACAAAGAAGTATTTTATTAAGGAGAGCACACTGTTTATAGACTATATCACCCTTTGATATTGTTTTTATTTCCAGAATTAATAGTATTTCTTTTAAAAATAAGCGAAATGGTATTAACACGAAAGAAAATCCAAAAACATAACCTGGAGGTTACTTTTACTATCATAAAATTCAATTTAGCTCACTTAATATTTCCTAGGATAAAGTTTCATTTAAACCACATTAAGAGAAAAACTGTTCAAATAAAACAGAAGAAAGCAACTCTTATATTTGCCTAGAAAAAGAAAAAGAACAGACCACACAAGGCTTGAGCTTACAGAAACTGTCATGTTTAACAATAGAACATTTCTCCTATTAGATTTTCCAAAGTTTACATGCAGTGTCACTTTTAAAATTCAAGTTCACAGACCTTGCTCTGCTTTTATTATTTGTTGGTGCGTGAATAAACTATTCTTATAAAAGTTTGGAGAAATAGCTGTCTCACACGTGTTCTTATTGATAGAAAGGTAACAGGATAGTGAGGTGTTTAAAAAGTGGATGTTATATGTCGACCTTAAAATTCCATACCCTTTCCTTAAATTGCGAAATATAAGAAATAGTGACGGATTAGGATTAGGGCTTGAATACGCAGGGGATGCTGTACGTAGATCAGCATGCTGGGCCCATTGTACCTATGCCCCCAATTGGGGCACCCCCTGGAGGAACGATGAGGCAAGAGGAGACAGAGAGCAGCCGACCCAAGGGGCTACGAGAGTGCAGAGGGCAGGGATCTTAAAATGACAAAAGTATTGAGCAATTCGAACGACTTGGAACATACGACGGAAATCACTGAATCTACAAGGGAAGTGATTCAAATGTGTTGTCTGTAGGAGATCTACATTTTTGTGCTATACGTTTTGGTCTATCACTTAATGTATGTTACCAGTTATGCAAGTTTGTACAAAATTCCTTCCGAATGAATGCACTTCACCGGAAGCTTCCACAAAACTTAAGATAAACATCGTATTGGTTACACAAATAAAAATATTTGTAAAAGAATCTTCACTTAACTTAAGAAGTTGATGTTAATACTTCCTTCTTCTTTATAATATCGATTTCAAAAACATACCCAACTCCGTTATTAAGGAAAAAATAACAATCTTAACAAAGAGTTGGCTATTAACTGATGATGGAAGCGATATGCTTTTGAAATCGATATTATAAAGAAGAAGGTAGTATTAACATCAACTTCTTAAGTTAAGTGAAGATTCTTTTACAAATATTTTTATTTGTGTAATATTTGTTGCTTCACTGTGACTAGCTTCATTTTCTGTGTGATTGTATTGGTTACATAAATATGTTTAATACAAAGGTATATCAAATGAAAACCTGAGTAATATTTAGGTACCTTTTGAACATGACCTCCAGCGCTTAGGAAGTCCATGAATTCCTTCGGGGTAATAATAATGATGGAAATTAATTATTCTTTCACACTGGCCATGTGTAGGCTAAATTGTGGGAACGTTGAGTCAGACTGAAAAATTCAATGCCATAGCCGGGATTTGAACCACGGATCTTCTGGTTTCCGTCCAGCCGCACTACCATTGTGCTACTATGGCCAACGTGCCGATATGACATTAAATTCTCCAACTGACTCGTATTTTCCCGGTAAACCACTTAGGAGTTCTCATAAACACATGAGACAACTACCTTAATGGCGACTTACTACATGTAAGTACTTTAAGGCCCGGGCTTTATAGTTAACCACTATTAGGTTAATTAATGGAAATTAATTATTCTTTCACACTGGCCATGTGTAGGCTAAATTGTGGGAACGTTGAGTCAGACTGAAAAATTCAATGCCATAGCCGGATCTTCTGGTTTCCGTCCAGCCGCACTACCATTGTGCTACTATGGCCAACGTGCCGATATGACATTAAATTCTCCAACTGACTCGTATTTTCCCGGTAAACCACTTAGGAGTTCTCATAAACACATGAGACAACTACCTTAATGGCGACTTACTACATGTAAGTACTTTAAGGCCCGGGCTTTATAGTTAACCACTATTAGGTTAATTAATGGAAATTAATTATTCTTTCACACTGGCCATGTGTAGGCTAAATTGTGGGAACGTTGAGTCAGACTGAAAAATTCAATGCCATAGCCGGGATTTGAACCACGGATCTTCTGGTTTCCGTCCAGCCGCACTACCATTGTGCTACTATGGCCAACGTGCCGATATGACATTAAATTCTCCAACTGACTCGTATTTTCCCGGTAAACCACTTAGGAGTTCTCATAAACACATGAGACAACTACCTTAATGGCGACTTACTACATGTAAGTACTTTAAGGCCCGGGCTTTATAGTTAACCACTATTAGGTTAATTAATGGAAATTAATTATTCTTTCACACTGGCCATGTGTAGGCTAAATTGTGGGAACGTTGAGTCAGACTGAAAAATTCAATGCCATAGCCGGGATTTGAACCACGGATCTTCTGGTTTCCGTCCAGCCGCACTACCATTGTGCTACTATGTAGTAAGTCGCCATTAAGGTAGTTGTCTCATGTGTTTATGAGAACTCCTAAGTGGTTTACCGGGAAAATACGAGTCAGTTGGAGAATTTAATGTCATATCGGCACGTTGGCCATAGTAGCACAATGGTAGTGCGGCTGGACGGAAACCAGAAGATCCGTGGTTCAAATCCCGGCTATGGCATTGAATTTTTCAGTCTGACTCAACGTTCCCACAATTTAGCCTACACATGGCCAGTGTGAAAGAATAATTAATTTCCATTAATTAACCTAATAGTGGTTAACTATAAAGCCCGGGCCTTAAAGTACTTACATGTAGTAAGTCGCCATTAAGGTAGTTGTCTCATGTGTTTATGAGAACTCCTAAGTGGTTTACCGGGAAAATACGAGTCAGTTGGAGAATTTAATGTCATATCGGCACGTTGGCCATAGTAGCACAATGGTAGTGCGGCTGGACGGAAACCAGAAGATCCGTGGTTCAAATCCCGGCTATGGCATTGAATTTTTCAGTCTGACTCAACGTTCCCACAATTTAGCCTACACATGGCCAGTGTGAAAGAATAATTAATTTCCATTAATTAACCTAATAGTGGTTAACTATAAAGCCCGGGCCTTAAAGTACTTACATGTAGTAAGTCGCCATTAAGGTAGTTGTCTCATGTGTTTATGAGAACTCCTAAGTGGTTTACCGGGAAAATACGAGTCAGTTGGAGAATTTAATGTCATATCGGCACGTTGGCCATAGTAGCACAATGGTAGTGCGGCTGGACGGAAACCAGAAGATCCGTGGTTCAAATCCCGGCTATGGCATTGAATTTTTCAGTCTGACTCAACGTTCCCACAATAATAATGATGATAATGATAATAACTGTGATGATAGTAACAGCAGCAGTACTTAATCTTTATACCGCAATAAATACCCGTAATACTTACGTTGTGCGTGCAGCAACTGGTGCATCGATGCTGCACGAGGGCTGTTCAATAAATAATGATCATAATTTTTTGTACGTTCATAATTTTTCGCACCAAAATTCAATCTTATTATATTCTGTTACCTTAATTTGAAACAAACACGCCACAGAAGTTTCATTGCTGGTACTCATGGTTCCCGCCTGTGAGAATCAGTCATGTTCAGATATGCTCGGTGTCGCCTACCGCTGCAATGGAGATAACACTCAAGGAACAATATGCGGCTTTGAAATTCTGCTTTTGTCTCAAAAAATCTTCAGTTGAGGCCTACACAATGTTACAGGAGGCCTATGGAGAGGCTGTTCTTCCTTACAGCACAGCTCGAAGGTGGTTTAAAGTGTTTAAAGAGGGTAGACAATCAATTTCAAAGGAAGGTGGACCCGGTGCTCCAGTTACTGCTCTTACGGAAGAAAACATCAACACTGCTACTGCCATTGTGAGAGAGGATCGACATATTACCTCAAGATCACTTTCTGAAATACTGAACATTTCATTGGGTGTCACCCACACGTTGGTGACAGAAACATTACACATGGGACGAGTTTGTGCGCGATGGGTTCCAAGACTGTTGATTCCCGTACAAAAGGACATTCGCATACAGGTCTGTATACAGTTAAAGTTGATGTTAGAGGAAAATCCGGAATTTCTTTCAAACGTAATCACTGCTGATGAAACTTGGCTACATCATTTTGATCCTGAGAGCTAACAGCAAAGTTCAGTGTGGAAATCTCCATCACCAACCCCCAAAAACAAAAGTGGTTGCTTCTGCTGGGAAAGTTATGGTCATCTCATTCTTTGATATTCATGTACCTGCACACACATCAGTAACTGGACAATACTACAGGGATGTCCTGAAAACATTACAAGTCTTTATAAGGCTCAGAAGATATGCGCGGCCGTATATTGCCAATGTTGTTGCTGAATATCATGCAAAAATCAACATGAAGTGCATCCCTCGCCCTTCCTATAGGGCAGATTTAGCCCCATGTGAGTTTTTCTAATCCCTAAATTGAAGAAACGCCTTAGTGGGAGGCATTGTCCATCATCAGAAGCAGTGGTGAAGGCTGTGGAGGCAATTTTGAAGGATCTCTCAAAAATGGTTTTCAGAGTGTATTTGAAGACTGACAGAAATGCTGGGACAAGTGAATTACATTGAGGGGAGACTAGTTTGAGAAGGACCATCAAAATTATGAGGATGAGTAAAGGTACGTTGTCAAAAAAGAAGATGTGATCATTCTTTGCTGAACAGCCCTCGTATCTCTT
>JAUKNK010001237.1:0-22500 GCA_030765055.1 Mantis religiosa | reverse complement strand
TGGTTAGTGTGTGAGTGAGGACAGTTCTTGGTGTAAGAAGGCAGTGTTAGTCAGTGACGTGTTAATGAACGAAAGGGTTGTGCAACGGAAGACTGTACGAACTGTGTATGTGTATCGGAGTTTATGTAATCGCGAGTACAAGTGAAGTTGTAACGGACGAACTGGTGAATCGCAATTGGTGTATTACGTAATTCTGTGTAATTGGCAAGAGTTTAACTGTAAGTCGGTGGAAATAAAGAACATTTTTGAGTGGTGTAATTGGACTTTTTATTTCACGAACCCACAAAGTCACACTGGTGTCAGGAAGCGGGAAAACAACATCACCGAACATTACAACGATGGAGGCAGCATTAGAAAAGATTTTAGCGGTACTGGAAAAAATGAAGACGGCTAAAGACAACATCACCAGGAAGATGGAAGATATGCAGGCCGGATTAACAGAGAAGCTGGAGACTAGAAATAACCTGGCCGCGGAACTGAAACTAATCAGGACGGCTAAGGACAACATCACCGGGAAGATGGAAGAAATGAAGGCCGAATTAACAGCGAAGACGGAAACGGCTAACAACAACTTGGCCACGACAATGACCTCAAAGATGGCCGAACTGACAACGGAGATGAGGGCGGCGAACGAGGCTCTCGCCGCAAAGTTTGAGGAACGTTTGGCCGGCGTGAGGGATGACGTCGCGAACCTGGGCAAGCGGAAGGGTCAAGTAGACGACCGCCTTAATGATTTAGAGGAAAAGGCCGACAACATCGCAAAACCCCTCACCCGCCTGACGGAGGAAAACCGGCCTTATGTGTGGACGGAGGACGCCGAAGACGCTTTCCAGCACCCGAAGGGGACCCTGTGCAGTGCTCCAATTTTGGGTTTCCCACAACCGGGTGGCGCCTTCATTGTGGACACCGACGCTAGCGACCATTAAATTGGAGGTGTCCTACCGCAGTTCCAGGACGGCCATGAGCGCACAAGAGTGGAAGAGAAGGAGCGTGCCGCAGCAGTCCGAGTAGTTGTGGCAGTGCCTGCTGAAGGCTGGGATAGCGCAGGCCTGTGGAGGGAGCAGCTGGCGGACGCAGACTTGGGGCCACTCTTGAGGGAAGTGGACGCAGGGACGAGACCAACCTGGGAGGACATCGCACCGAGGAGCGCCACCTACAAGTCGCACTGGGCCCGATGGGACTCGTTGAAGACCAGAGAGGGCGTGCTGTTCCGGGTATGGGAGTCACCCGATGGGAAGGCGCAGAGAGAACAGTTGGTACTTCCCCGGAGCAAGGTCCCGGAAGTCTTGGAGGAAGAACACGCCGGTACTTCAGGAGGACACCTGGGAGCGAACCGAATGATTCACAAACTACGGCAGCGCTACTTCTGGCTCAGACTCCGGGCAGATGCTGGTGGTACACCTGGACCGCCTCGCACGCTACGATGGGGCTGTTCGAGGCGAACAGCTTTGAGGAGGGAGCAGTGTAACGGGAGCGCTGGAACACCCTGTGAAAGCAGCTGGCAGCGGAAGGCAGGGGAGGTTCGGTTAGCCACACCTCCTCCTCGTTTGTCTTGTGGTGGTGACACACTGTGGTCAGGGAAAAAACATGACTGTGTCGCCTGTTTTCTCTACACCTGGTTCTCGATCTTTCTGTTACTAGAACAATCCTGTAAACACCAGAAGGCGGGATATTCCGATATAAAGAGGGTTACAGACAGACGGAGTCGGAGTCAGTCAGTCAGTTGGTTAGTGCGTGAGTGAGGAAAGTTCTTGGTGTAAGAAGGCAGTGTTAGTCAGTGACGTGTTAATGAACGAAAGGGTTGTGCAACGGAAGACTGTACGAACTGTGTATGTGTATCGGAGTTTATGTAATCGCGAGTACAAGTGAAGTTGTAACGGACGAACTGGTGAATCGCAATTGGTGTATTACGTAATTCTGTGTAATTGGCAAGAGTTTAACTGTAAGTCGGTGGAAATAAAGAACATTTTTGAGTGGTGTAATTGGACTTTTTATTTCACGAACCCACAGTCACAGTATAAAGAAACATTTAGTTGACACTATATCAGAATTGACTTATTTCCATAAAAGTATTGGAAGCTGGGGACGGTAATATCTTAACAAAGTAGGCTGCTGGGTGCTGGCTGTAGCTGACTTAAAGAAAAAGAAATTAATTACACCAGCATTCTGAAGTTAAAATTGAATGAACATTTCGAAAATGCTTAATGTCACAAATGAATTTGCTGTCTCCTTTGTTGTCCTTTAAGTAGCACATGTTATGAATAAAATATGTCGTTTCGAAGGAGGCCCTTCCCTTGGAAGAACCTTTAGGAGCTAAACCTCCACGCAACTAAGTCAAAATCAAACTTTACGATGTTTGTAGGATGTTGACGGCAGTAATGATGGGTCAACTGCAAAATTAATGGCATAGAGCGCGAGGTAGGTACTCGAGGAAAATTGCCATAAATCCTACCCTAGACCGCAGGGGATCGAATCCGTGTCGTCTCCGTGGAAGATGAACGACTCTGACCTGTCAACCACGGCGTTGCAATGTTGTAACTGCACTATCGATTCCCAAGTTTTGTACTTTTATTTTTTGTTCCACAGAATCTGCTTCTTGCTTTAAACAAGCTTACATACTGCCAGCTATCTCTAAATGGTTTATTTTAGTCAGTACATCTTCTATATAAGTAAGAGAACCTGCAGTCTTGTTTGTCTCATTGTATTTCATTTGCAATTTCTTCTCTCTCCTTGCATTTTCCTTTATCTATATCCCTACATATATCTTTCCCTCTATCTCGCATTTGTCATTCTTTCTTGCTCGCCCACAGTTGTGCTACATATCTTTATAAGTAGTATTGCATCCCATCCAGATATTCATATAGAGAATAAAACTTCATAAAAAGAAAAACATTTTATCAAATACCGTGTGCGAATATTTGGTTATACACAACATCTGAGAATTAAGTTCTTATCTTCCAAGAATGCGGTACGATTTTCAAGAAAATCCCTTTAAGTGCTGTTTATACAAGTGATTTCGTGTCATTTGACCATCATGATCGATCTGCAGATACTTAAATGGAAGTGCTTATACCATGCTACGCGGCAGGCGCCCAAATTCTGTGTCGCGCGAACTGAAAATCAAGTCACGTGGTCTTTCAGTTGGTGCGACATAGCCGGCAGCCGAATGACGTCAATATGCAAAGCGTATATGGGCCTGTTTATGCAAGTCTCGTTGTCGCATTGTGGACGAGATAGATGAATTAGAATTTGTGCCAGCATTTTGGGAAACCCAGAACTGTAGTTTTTGTTTTAACGAGGTTTGTCCTTTCACATGTGAGAATGATCTGATTTCGGTAGTGCAGACTTCTATCAAACAGTATCTGTATTCAGAACTTTCCACTGTTTACGGGATCTACATTCCGTTGTTTTCGCCTTTTAAATTAGATTTTATGGAATACTACAAGACACAGCGAGCCACGGTACGTGTCATGTCGAAACTGCCTGGAGAATTGTTACACAGCGTGACACGTCAAATGCATAAGTAGACTATTAAAAATTCTGACAAGTCGCGTCATTCCTCGTCGCGCGAACAAAATCGCTTACATAAGTAAGGCCTTACAGGGAAAACATTTTAAGTTTATTTTGAGTCTCTAAAAATAACTCTTAAGAATACCTATGACTGAAAATTTGAAATCCTGAACAAATAACGCTAGATTTTTAAGATCTACCACAGATGCAACTCAGTACAAATATGATACAGCCAAAACTTTGTCAATTTCACTTTGATAGTTTGGAAAATATGGTGAAATTGATTTGTTTTTGGTTACGTCACCTAGAAGGTCCCTTAAATAACTTAAATTTTGGTCTAATATTTTAAAAACAGCACATCCTTTTTTAAATTTGCCCTAGGTTTCTCTGTGTCTCAATAACTTTAGGCTTCAGAAATTTTTACAGCTATAAATATGGCTTTTTTGCCCAGAAATTGAAGTATTTGTGTTTTAAAGTAAAGAAGGTGTGCTTAAAAGCATTTCATAATAAAACCCAGGGTAAAATTTTATTCAATGTATCTCTTTGAACGATAATAGCAGGTTCCATTAGTCTAACACTAGGTATAAGGTTTTTTCCGGTGTTTTCCCTTGCCCTTAAAGACGTATGTCGGGTAGCTCTAAGCTCCATGGACCCTGGGCACATTTGAGCGTAAAAAAATCTGCGACGCAAGGAGAATTTTAAATGATGAAAAATGCTGAAATTTTCAATAGCGAGAAAACAAGGATAAATAATTAGAATTCATATGTAACACTAGCATTCACGTAGCTTTCAAACTAGACTAGAACATTTAAAATGGCTTTTGGATGCTATCTAAGCATTGTTTGGATTCAGGAAGGCTTAGACTAATTTATAGACTAAAAAGAGGAAAAGATGATTTTTTGAAAATGTTCATGTTTCAGTCAAACACAACCTTAACGATAGGATGGAATTAACATAACATTTCAAGTTTCCTCTTATATTTGTTATGAAATGCGTCTTTCTGTAAAATTTCAGCTCGACTAAAGTACAAGTATATAGAGGGATAACAATTCGTATTAATAGTAATAGGCAGAGTTAGTAATAGTTTGTAGAAACTGTTTAAAAATAGTTCATAGCGTGTAAGGAAAGGCATATGAATAATGTAACACATCCGGTTTGTCCTCTCTCAAACAACTTATGTGATGTAGTATTTGGCATGCGGTAATAATATTGCTTTTCTTCTTTCTGAAATTTCCCAAACGCTGTAAAATTGAGCTGGTACCTTTTTTATGCACCACCATCAGAAAAAAAACACATCATTACGCGATACTTTTGTTAGTGAAAAGTAGACATGAATAATCTCTGCAAAGAGTCGAATTATCTCTACGAGAGTCAATTTAGCAGGTCAAGCATAATAATTAAGCTACGATTTGCGAAACAAAAACTCATTTTTGCACTAGCAACATATTCCATACTTAAGGGTCATTCACAGTGAAAGGCTAGCGCATATGCAACATAAATGCAAAAGCTTACGACCAGCTAACTTAATGAGGGCATTTAATAATAAAAACGCAAAGGTTAACGGAAATTTATTTCGCAGACCTAAAGGCAAATTCTTGTGAACTCCTAGTTTCTACGTTCGCGTTTATTTAGAACGAATACATCCACCAATCAGAAATAAGTGTAAAATGGCTGCCTTTGACGAAAAGCTTATGTATTGCATTGTATCAGAGCCGCTCTAAATTGTAAGACAACGCGAATAAATTTTATAAAGACGTAGCTTTGGAGAATAACATCTGGACATCAATTGCACTTGGAAATGGAAGCAAATAATAACTATAGAAGTGTGCAACTGTATGTGTTCTTTGATGTTTATACTTAACCTAATTTTGTACTCGTTTCCGCATGTTGCTCTAGACCGAAATAAAGTTCAATATTATATTTCGAGTGTTTTAATTGTTCGTTTTATAAATATATAAATTGTCCATAAATAACAATGAATAAACCCTGACGCGACAGCCATAAGAGCGCCAAGGCTTACCAACCTGACTGCCGGCCTCACGCCCACTTACGTAAGGCAGAGGTGGGCGATCATCCAACCGATACGGGGAGGAGATGTGGTCAGCATCTCCGCATCCCCCAGCCGGAACGATGGTTTCGCTTCCTAGCGCAAGCTCCCCACTTTCTTCGCGATGCTGACTGGGCACCGGCCCCATACCCGGGACTTAAAATCCGCACTCCAGGAGTGGGATCGAACCCGGGCCGTTTCCCGTCGCCTGGGACCAAGGCATGCTGCCTTAGGCCGCTACACCACGGCGCAGGGAATAAATTAGCCATACGAATATATTTATATTGACATATATTTATTTACATTGGAACGAATGCCTGACTATCTCATCTTTCGTCTTATTTTAGCAGGCCAGCTGGGCTTAATACGATATCAATTTGTGCAGGACTCGTTCTCATGCATCTTCGGATTACACTGGATCATCTCTCATTTCATGAAGTAAATTATGAACGTTTCTTTTTCAATATAGTACACTTAGTAAATTGACTACTGTTGTTTGAACATGCATGAATGTTACGCCTTGACTAGGAGCTATTTCATATCATCTAATGTTTATTGGCTATAATTACGTTTCTCTTTTTCCATTACGAATACGTTTCTACGTGTATGGCTACGACATAGGTTTGTGCTCTTCCGTTAACGTTATAACAACACAACAACAATCATGATGATAATAATGATAACGGTTTGCGAAATATCAAATTAACGGCTAAATCTTGTGTTAGTTAACTGGGATACGAAATTGCTACAGCGATGCAGATGAGTATTAGAAACAAAACAAACAAATTCTCTGTCTGTCAATTGTCTGTGTGTCATAACGTTCCTAATTATTATGCAGACAATCTATGCAACTTCAGATTGACTATATGACAGGTGCATGATTGGAAAGCAGTCAAGGTTGAGTGATTCTTGAACAGATTATGTAGCGGCAAAAAGTTTGAGATCTCACAAACAGGCGGGCGTGTATGAACACCCTACTTCTTAGACATACTGGCATCGCGATATTTACTTGTTAGAAAAACTTTTCTCTTTCAATTTCTCTTTGTTGTAATAAATGCCTGAGAACACCAGCGAATTCCTGTCTCGGTAGTGTAGCTATCTCCGCTTTTCTCACTTCACATACATCATACATACAGCTGACATTAATCTCGGTCTAAGCTAGCCCTTGTGGTAGAGGGGTTGTAAGGATGTCCTCCCTTATTCAACAGTTAATTTACGATCTGGATCCTCGCCTTCAATAAATCTCATTGGTTTTATCGACCAATGCTGTGCATCCTCGTTTGTAACAGATGTGATAGGTCAATACACAGCTCCAAATGTGGGAGACTGTTATGAAGATTTAAATGAGCCAGTAGACGACAGAGTAGATTATTTTTAGAAAGCATTTTCATTATACTAATGAAAGTTAACTCAATTTAGTTTTTACGTCTAAGTGAATCTTATTCGAATCGTGAAGATGGAAAACTAAAAATCATCCTGCAGATTTGCCAGAATCTACACTATGTTTACAATTATGAATTCCTTGATACCACGGGTTTCGGTAATTGAAAGAATAAATGAAAGACAGGTAATGGAGCGGAAGGCACATCTTACCTCGACCTAGGAAGAACGGATGAGGTGAAAGAGCAGTAGGAGGTTACAGGTAGCAGGCAGACCGACAGAAAAGCGCAGAGGACCCTAATAATTCCAAGTTTGATGATCCGGCCACATCGGTGGGCTGATTAGAAGAGACCGAACTGGAAAATTTTGTCCATCCGAAGCTCAAATAAGATTGACATTTGGTTAGGAAGGTAACCTCTCAATTTTCTAATGAGAATCTACTGGCACCAACTGATAGTACATATTCCCTATTTGAAATATGTAATGTATGTATGTATGTATGTATGTATGTATGTATGTATGTATGTATGTATGTATGTATGTATGTATGTATGTATGTATGTATGTATGTATGTATGTATGTATGTATGTATGTATGTATGTATGTATGTATGTATGTATGTATGTATGTATGTATGTATGTATGTATGTATGTATGTATGTATGTATGTATGTATGTATGTACGTACGTACGTACGTACGTACGTACGTACGTATGTATGTATGTATGTATGTATGTATGTATGTATGTATGTATGTATGTATGTATGTATGTATGTATGTATGTATGTATGTATGTATTTATTCACTGCAATTGGGTACTACCCGGTGGCAGAGTTAAGAATACAGATCAAATTACGTATACTAGATTTACAACAATAACACAATAAACAATACAAACATAATATTATTTTACTTTAGTCACTTAAAACATATCTAATTACTCCTCCATTTACATATTATATACCATTATAATTTAAAAGTTAAACTATAAACCATCTAGATTTTTTCTAAATTTCTTCAGCGACAGGGGACAGCCCTGAAAGACTGCTACAGGCAATTCATTCCATTCTTCAATGGTTCTATTAACAAAAGAAAATTTTTCTACGTCGGTTCTGTATCTTCTACCCTTAATTTTATACCTATGATCGTTTCGCCCATAATAATCCGGACTATCTAACCTTACACTAACGTCCACCCATGCCTTTACACCAGCATTAGCTTTGAATAATGCTACCAACCTATGTTTTTTACGCCTAATTCTTAATTCCTCCCATTTAGTCTCATCTCCTTTTATAGGCCCAAAATACTTGCCTCTTTTTATGAATTTTATTGCCCTCTTCTGTATTTTTTCTAATGGATCGATTTGGTTAGCTCTATACGGGTCCCAGCATGCTACTCCATATTCCATAACCGGCCTCACTAAGGCCTTGTAGGCAATTTCCCTGGACCTAGCGCTCCCCTTTTTTAATATTCTCATTACGAAATGTAATGCCTTCCACGCATTCCTAGATGTGGAAATGGAAGCGTAATGAGAAATAGAAAATTCGTAGTAGAACAAAAATTATAAGAAATCGCTTTGCCAAAAGGGAAAACTATGATAAATCCATGGTCAGAGTGACCATTCTCAGGAATTAAACCACGAATACCCGGATAGCACGTCACCGTGGGGATATTCTGCTCGATATATGGACACTTGCATTCGTTTCTATGAAATAAATACAGCTTACAATATGTGGTTTTGAAAAACATCGTCGGTCTCCGTGAAGTCAACAACACAGTCGAAGACGATGATTTGGAAATGCTTAAATTTGCTACTCCTAGAGAAAGCCGGGATTGGGTATTGCTAACTTTTTTTCTTTCAGGCAGGTTGTTGTATTGCAGAGGCGCATCTTAATTTGTAACAGATGAAGTTTCAAGTGCATCCGATCGCCAGTGACTGACTGAACTCGCTGTTGCCTATACCTCGACTCAACTTTCTCGCCTCCGTTTCAACCGACCTCTTTCGGCGATGTCTATGGCATTGGTGGTCCTTTCATAGTTTCCTTACACATTTTCTCTTACACATGCCGGCAAGGAAGGTCCCAAAGCTGCTGTGAGCACATATAGAAATTTTTTTGCTCGAATCATTATTGCGCGGGTCATTTCATCCAATGAAATGAAATGTGTAGTGTTTAACGCCCGCTTTTACTACAAACGGCACCGCAGGCGATGACACTGATGATACATGAAATGAAGATGGAGCACCGGTAGAATGAGATGGTGGGGGAAACCGGAGATCCCGGAGAAAACCCGCCCAGAGCCGTGTTGTTCATCACAAATCTCACTTTGCGGTCGCCTGGGATCGAGCCCGGGCCGCCTTGGTGAGAGCCAAGCGGTCTAACCACTGAGCCATGGCGCAGCCTATTTGATCCAAGTGCCACTGTTGTGTGGACCATATGTCCGGATCTAAAGGGACTGGAAGATAGCTGCAACAATCTAGGATACCATATTCTTTCACTCCGGTGTCCCTGTTGACACTTGCATACGTGCCACGCTTCCAACTATGCAGGCAGAAGGGCATAGGTTTTTAGAGATGCTCTCCAGAGATGCGGCCAGATCCAACTCTCGCACCTAGTCATAAAATTGTTTCAGCTTGTATGTCGTCTTGCATCAAACTGGAACATTGATGAGTATCACGTAAGTGTGAGCGCCTTAATGACTGCAATCATTAATGTAAATATCAGATATCCAGCTGATTGACCATGGTTAGTACATGTTAAGCTTCCAAGTCCTTTTTATTGTGATTGTAACCGACTTGGGATAAGAAATCTCTCAGTATAGACGGACATGCCGGTAGGTACCTCTTTGAAAGTTCATTCTATACCGCACAACAATCAATATAAAATAGCGATTGAAACTAGGTAGTTCTCAAGTGACTTCCAACTTAAAACTGCTTGCAACTTTCGGCACAAGTAACAGATATCAGAGTGAAGCACGCCTCCGGTGAAATCTCAGTCCAGGGCCCCTACACATCAACACCGTCGTACTATATATACAACAAAACTTTGCTTTCATCAACAGCTCGAAATTATTAGTACATCACTTCGTAATATAAATAAGGGTAACTAGCTTCATAGCATTCTGCCGAAGAATCTGCCTCTAATAATATCTCATCTACTAAAACACATCAATATGGTCCCAGCAGTCATTGAAGAATTGGAGGCAAGTAAAAAAAACTATTGGTATAACTTAAACGTATTATAACAACAAATACAAAATAGAAGCTTTTACATCTTCCAGAAAATCAATCAACTCGCCATTGTTCCTAGAAAAGCTTCCACAAATCCTCAATCTTTCCTTTCCAAGGCTCGTCCATTAAGCGTTTAAGAATTTATACAGTTTTGTTACTTATTTTACGTCGCTTTAATTGTGTGGTCAAATCATGACACCTTTTAGGAGATACTGCGTGTGGGTGTGTGGTGGGAAGTTAATCATCCAGATCTCACTCCTACACCATGCTTGAAGCTTCATCAAGCATCCAAAGAGGCTTTGTGCTAGGCAACATGAGCCGGTAAGTCGACTTAGGGCGCCTTCCAAGGTACCTGATGTTGATAAAGGTCAAAGCAAACAGTATTTCCATTTATTTTCATACTTATTATTTTAAATCTAAGGTGGTAACTTGATGACTGGGGCAAACCACAAAAAACAGATCGATTGTTTGCGTACAGAGTTTGAAATTAGAACCTCCCAAATGAGAAATGAGGGTCACATGCATTACAGTTTAATCTGTCTTGCTCGGTTACAAACTAAAGTATTATTTAATGAATTGTTTGTAAATAGGCAGCTTTCTTATCCAAAGTACACATGCTATTTTTCAGTAAATGAAAGTTCTTTGATTTGCATGACGTCGCACCATAACTTAAATACAACAGCACCAGCCATTCTTTTCTTGGCATCTACAGGTTGTACAAAACATCGTGAAACTCCTTATCCACAAGAGAGGAGAAATGAAAACTGGTGACAGTGACGGAGGAGCAAGACTCTTGTTGTGTTATTAGAACTTGGAGGTAGTCACGTATACAACACATCACGCTTACTTTTTTTTTTGTTGTTGTAATTTTAAGTCCTCCAACGTTAAGTCATATCGGACTGTAAATGAAATGGGTGAAATGATGCTCAAACGTGTCCAGGATCCATGGAACTTAGACGATACCTGACATTCGTCTGTAAGGATACGGGAAAACCCCGGAAAAACCTCATCCAGGTAACTCACCCTGACCGAGATTCGAAGTCGGGACCTCTTGAATGTGAGGCAGACATGCTAACATCTACACTACCGAGGCGGACGCATCGTGCTTATCACACTCACAACAAGTGGCACAATGAACACCACTTCTCTTATTATGCAAGTGGGCTAGTCACTGCTATTGTACATCTTCGCTTCACGAGTGAGGAATGTCACGACGTTTATAAAACATATACTCAATTGATCACCCGCTGCAGCGCCAGCTCCGAGCCATTGGCCGTTGGAGTGAGAAGTGGAGGATGGCCATTATCCCCGAGAGGAGTTCTGCTCTTCTCCTGGCTAAGGTCCGAGATGGGCGACCGGATTGGTCGCTGAGGTTGAGGCAGAGGGAAATCCCTTGGGTTCCCACTGCCAAATACCTTGGCGTCCTCCTCGATCACGGTCTCACCTACGCACCTCACGTCCGGGTCAAAGCCGGACAATGGCATGCAGCGCTAACGCAGTTGTACCCAGTGCTTAAATCCACCATGCCAACGCACCTCAAAGTACGCCTGTATCGGGCGATTATACCGCCCCTGATTCTGTACGGCTGTGCGAAGTCTGGGGATCAGCGGCTCCGACCACTATTCGCAGACTACAGCGCGTCCAGAACAGGGCACTGCGCATGATCTAGGATACCGGGCGTAGATTCCCGTCCCACATTCTTCACACCTACTCCGGGGTTGCGTACATCGTGAACGTGGTGCGGGAGAGATCCCGCACCATCTACGATAAGTTGGACTCCCATCCCAACATCCTGATGAACACCCTTGGCCGCTACGACCACAGGGTACCTCGCCGCCGACCGAGCTACCGGTCGCCCAAAGATGCTTTGGGTAACCAGAATTGAACAGGGCCACATTCCCCTGACTCCAAACCCCCAAGCCCAATACCTAAATATTGTTCCTTTCCCTCTAGCCTGTTAAGCGGACTGCGCTCAGATGCGTCCCAGGCAGGCGGAAGAGCGCAGCCAGCACTGGGCGCATAACCCCCCACGGGGCAACAGCGCGCATAAGGCTAGACATACCACTGCCGAAGACAACCACCTGAAACAAAGATGACTCTTTTATACTGCCCAGATAAAGACGCAATAAGCGGCTAGGTGCTGGGCAGCAAACACTCCGTTCAGGTAAACCTGGACGACTCGATTCTTCTGCTGGTCTGCTGCTGCTGCTGGTGGTGGTGGTGGTCTGCTACCACCTCAGACAAGACCGCTGCCTGGCCGAGTTCATTTCTGCATACGCACCCTTATTGGTGATTATCAATGGTTGTCGTTTAAAGGGTGGCTTAGACATTTGGGATGGCATGAAGGGGGCATTGATCGTCAGCTGTAATCAGATTACGGTATATGCCCTCTGTTGATATTGTGGTTTAACGAATATGAATGAATTAGGTACAATACTGAAGATGAACAGTTCTTTGAGCTGCTGAAGATTCTCTTAGGTAACTTAGTGTGACATCAACCCATATGCAGATCGCGATTTTAAGCTTGTTTTTCTTAAGGGACCTAATGAAAGCATTCCGAATTTGTGGCTAATTGCCATACAATTTGCAATCCGAAGCTTAATCACGAATTCCAGTATGCAAAAACAGAAGAGATAGAGCTGAACCCTCTGGTTTTGAGCTAGTTGCAGCCATAACTAGTTGTAGTCTCACATCTCGTAGGCATAACTTGCTGCAACAGCAGGTACAAATCAAAGATATGCCCTGTTAAGCTCACTGACTTACAGTTTTGCCGCCTCATTCTCGTTTTCATTCATAGAACTTTGGCAGTTAAACGAACTTAATTTCTCGAAGTTTGAAGAGGTTATGCTCAGCATTTTTAGCTGGAATAAAACTTGCAAATGATCTGATGTTACCTATATACCGTGGATCATTTCTACAACAACTTTTAACAACCAGCTGCTTTGACTTTTGCAAAAGGAATCCTTAAGCGGATTTTCTTTAATGCAGAGCTCAACTTTAAAGTTTCCGATACAGCAACGCAAAAGAACCCTAAGCCTCCACATACTCCACTGCCATTAACGGGGGCTTTGAAACATAAAATCCTGTTTTGGAATACATTTGAGAGGACAGGATTCGAGTTTGATTACTCGAATGCCATCTTCTAATGGAACAGCGCTCTTTACTTTATGGATTAGGACTTAAATGCTTCCCGCTTCATTATTGGATCACCCACTTTCCCCTCTGTGGATTAACTTTTTAAAATCGGTTTGTTCTGCAGTTTCCTGCTAAACTAAGACTTGGCAAAGCCATTCAATGTTTTCAGATAATTATTCTCGATAGAATGCAGATAGATAAAAGGTGTGCGTGTGTGTAAACAAAAGGAATAAACCAACCACAATAGAAAAAACATCGGGAAATAAATAAAAGAGGTTGGGCACTATAAAATTCTGAGTATTGCGTAAAACCATTTTCAATGGATTGTCGAATCCGAGCAAAATCCAATCACCCTAACAGTTTATTATTTTCATAGCAAGATCTATGCTGCGTATAGTAAAACTATTATGTTCCGCCTAAAATTCGGTCTCGAAATATCAGCACGCTTTAAGGCTATGGATCTCAGAATACCATTTTACAAAAACAGTTCACGTGAGTAGTGTATATTGAGAGAGAAAAGGAAGAGGTAGAGGAAAAGATGGAGGAAGAGGTGACAAATCTGACGTCAGCCAAATAAGGCTTACAAAAATATTCTTCAGCCACAAATTGCTATACTTTTTCTTAAAAATGTCTCATAATTTCGATTAAACTGTCACATATACGTAAGAAACCTGTAAACATTGTGCTGATTGTACATTTCCTTACGAGGCGTGTGCCTCAGTTGTTTTGTGTTTTCCTTTTTCTCCGTGTGAGCGCGTGAAGGTTGCTTTGGTTCCTCTCTCGGACAGCTCTACGGTATGTATGTGTATGTGTGTAGTGTTTAACGCCCGCTTTTACAACATACGGCACCGCAGGCGATGACACTGATGATACATGAAATGAAGATGGAGCACCGGTGGAATGAGATGGCAGGGGAAACCGGAGATCCCGGAGAAAACCCGTCCCAGCGCCATGTTGTCCACCACAAATCTCACTTTGCGGTCCTCTGGGATCGAACCCGGGCCGCCTTACAGTTCTTCGGGCCGACGAGACAAGGCAGTCGGGGCTCTCCGTGCGTGCGCACGGTGATTTATAACTGTCTTAGCTCCCGGTTGAAGTTCAAAATCATGTAATAGCAGGTGTTAGAGTAAAGTTATAATGTGTACAAAGTTTAAGATTCGAGGAAGTTTAAGTTAAGTGTAACTGTGCAAGTAAACTGTCAGTATGAATAAGAGATTTATTAAAGCTTTTAAATTATCAAAGAAAGTTGTATAATTGTGCACTTCAGTGGAGGCAGAGCGTGGTTTCGATCCACGGACCTCTGGGTTATGGTCCCAGCACGCTTCCACTGCGCCACTCTCACTGAACTGTACCCGTAGGCTACGGTACAATTATACAACTTACTTTGATAATTTAAAAGCTTTAATAAATCTCTTATTCACACTGACAGCTTACTTGCACAATTACACTTAACTTAAACTTCCTCGAAAGTTAAACTTTGTACACATTATAACTTCACTCTAACACCTGCTATTACATGATTTTGAACTGCATCCGGGAGCTAAGACAATCATAAATCACCGTGCGCACGCTGTGAAAGGAGAGCCCCGACTGCCTTGACTCGTCAGCTCGTAGAGCAGTCCGAGAGAGGAACCAAAGCAACCTTCACGCGCTCAAACGGAGAAAAAGGGAAACACAAAACAACTGAGGCACACGCCTCGTAAGGAAAGGTGCAATCAGCACATTCTTTAACTGTAACTTTAATTATTTGTCGATTATGTACAAAAACTTTCATTCTTAATTATCTGTTAGAATTTTAAAATAACTGGTAAACCATAACATTTAGAGATATAAGATGTTATATATTAGCATTTTAGAATTTATCGTTTCATGTTTTACCTCTAATTGGCATTTTTAAAACGTCCTCTGCGATTATTATTTCTCTCCGAAAGTGTAAATGAGATAATTACTAAAAATAAATTAAATTGGAAGAGAAGTGTTCTGTTGCACATGTTGTATATGCAACCGCGCTCATGTTACTTAGCTTAAGACCATTTCCAGTCAAGCAATTAAAGGATGTAGAGGATCAAGCATTAGAAGAATTAAAAATAATGTTAGAAATTAGTTTCATTGGTAGAGAAAATCGGGCGCGTATTATGTGTGACGAATGTGTTTTTTAAACTGGAAATTAAGATTTGTATCGAAATTGTAGTTTCATATTTTAAAATATCCCACGAATACCTCTAGTCAGTTATTACACATTTAGACATACTAATGGACTTGTACCGGAATTCTTTTTCTAAGAATTCGAATGTGCTACTATAACTTTAAAGCGCCGCACAGGGAGAACATAAATTCGAAGTATCTTTTGAAATAGGTTATAACTTTTCTGTCACGTGTGGTGGAATATTGGAGCACTTTATAGGTGGCAATAAAGAACTGTTAAAGGTAAAATATAATGGCAGATTAACGAAGAAAATGGTAGTGTATGGCAGAATTTTTCAGATCTGGGTTGCATGCCTAATGGTCCAAACATAAAAATGAGAAATGGAGGATATTTCACTCGGGGCGTATCCACTCCCGCGAGGACCTCAGCAATCGTTACTCTTTTCCTGATAATGCAGGAGACCAGCCTAGTCTCTCAGATAATCTGGAATTGACCGAATAAATTCAACCCCAGCTCCCAGGTTTCGATCAGATATCTACAAGCGAGCAGTCAATAGGACCAACCGCTCGGCAGTACCAGTTGAAAGCAATTCCTTCCTTGTTTTCATGATATTTTTATTTGACGAGGGTACGCATGTTGCATTTTTGCTTTGTAACAACGATGTGCAGGGAATGTAAACAGAGGAAGAGCGATTCATGGTAACCCCGCAGGTAGACCGAGCACAGCTTCTCTGTCACGTCACTGTGAACAGAAGAGAGGTGGAATTTATTTATTAGTACCAGAACTCCGGCATTGTCGTGGAGAGGAAAGTAGCAGACACAAAACTTAGGTAAAAGAGGTGTACTAAAGCAGATACTTAATAATTTGGGGGTAGTAGCTAATGAATTCTGATCCATAACACTCTACGGTTATTCCGAGGTTTTAGCCATCACATACATCTATACAATTAGCTGGGCTAAGTAAGCAGGGTAAACATTACTTCTCAGCGCGTTCTCTTACTTCTCGACGGGTTAGAAAGTAGTATAATCTCGGCGTTACACACAGTATAAAGATTGAATCAAAATTCGACCTAACAACTTTAAGGATGAGAGGGATATTGGGTTAAGAATTCGAGAAGGGACACTTATGGTTTCAGAGCAATGCTTTTGTGCAATGAGCCAAACTAAAGTAAGAACAGTATGCCGCTGATCCCGCCTTGCTGCTTCCAAAAGGAAAATATTCATGAAAATCCAAGTTCACAAGTAGGAATGCTTACTGTTTCCTATACCTGAAGAAGAGACCCTTCTTATTCCTGGAAGTGAATAAATAAATCTTATGCAGGAATGTTACTGTTATTTGCCTGCACATTTGTTTCTTTTCAAAAGCTAACAGCACATTCTTACAATTAGTGAGCACAATACTGTATTAGTCCCAGGTCATTGTAATCCTATTTTTGTAGCTGCCTCCAATAGAAGGTTCTGATTATGTTTTTTGCGTGTAATTTACGGCCTCCAACCTTGCCATATCGGACGATGAATGGAATGGGTGAATTGATGCTCGAATGTTTCCGGGGTACACTGAGCTGAGAGTTACCCGACATTCGTCTACCAGGTGTAACCTCAGTATCAGGTAGCGATTAGGAGGCGGCGAATTAATCGAAATCAGATAATTAAAAAAGAAGATAAATTAATTAAAATACTTTGCTAAACTAATATAAAAATCCTGTTATAATAATATGAAATTAGAATGGATAGAGTAATGATTAAAATAGCGGTTGAATTATAGAATAAGAAAGAAGGAACATAGTTTAATATAACATATATACTATCATCCAGGCAAGGAAGAGAGAATATTCTTGTAAAAATCTGTACACTTCGGAGAGACAGGAAGGGAGGTCCGTTACCTGCTTTGTGCTAGTAGAGGTTCAATGTCTCAGAACTATAGAATACTTCCAGCCAGGAATGTGTTGAGACAAAGTGGCTTTCAAAATTCAGTTGAGCATGAACGCTAAAGGGATTTACTTCGCGATTTGATAACGATGTATACCGTTACAAACAACTCAGGTTAGGCGTTCCCCAACTCAGGGTGGGCTGAACGTCAATGAGTTGAATAAGCATTGCAAACCAATGCGAAAATTGGAAATAAATGAGAAACGAATAATAATGTAACATTTGAGAAGGGTGAGGTAGTTTGGTCATGTGATAAAGTTAGAGAGAGTGTCAGAATAAGTTTCGTACTGAATTGTGAAGTAAGAAAAACTTACTTAAAAGGTGATACTACGACAGGAAGGACGTGTTTATGCGCGTTAAGAAGAGAAGCGAAGATTTATAAGTCTGAAATGTAGGGAAGTTAAGATTAGAGCAACCAGCGTAAGTGGAAGCAGCATTAGAAGTTTATTAGAGCAAAGTAGTCGCCGTATAAAGAAGAAGTAGAAACCACGCGGAAGTAACTTTAAACAAGTAATCCAGGGTTTCAAGTAAAATTGAATTTATGTTAGGGATTTTACTAACAGGTGGTCACCGATCCAAGTCGATAGGCAAGCTTAGTAAGAATTAAACCAAATAATTCTGCAACAAACAAAGTGTTATTAACACGACTGAGTAGCCAACAACCACCAAAATCCATTTCCTACAACCATACACCTGAGGATAAGAGAATTCATAGCTCCAATTAGAACCCATTCAATTTAACACTGGTATGCGGGTCTGCCGCACAGGATAGGGGAAAACCCTGGAAAACCCGTATCCAGGTAACTCACCCTATCCGAGATTCGAACTCCGGACCTCTTGATTACGTATCATGTTTAGTTTTAAAATATTTCCTTATCTTGTACATTCTTGTTCAAAGCCGGACTTCGTAGCCATGGTCGTTTAAGTATGTCTCTAGCGTTCCGTCACGCACAGGGTCGCGGGTTCGAGTCCCGCCTCGTGCATATTGTACATGTGTTGTCTGTGCATTGTGTTTATGTGCGCCACTAGAGAAAACAGATTTACCCCGATGGCCAAGTGGGTTCTTGCCGAAGGAGGAAAAAAAAAACTTGTTTAAAATTTATTTTAATTAGTTTGATTTTGATTACAAAAAAAACAGCAGCAGTAATTAGAAATGGAGAGTACAGTATTCCAGGTCAACAACAATATGAGGATGGAAAATAAAAAAAAAAAAAGAAGAGAAGTATTTTACAATGCTCCAACTTAGAGCGTAAACTTGCCGTTGCCTCTGAGCCACGAATGTACGCTTTACTAGCAGTGTAGAAAATACTAGTATCATACAGGCGGTATCAGTGGCTAATTGGTCTAAATTTACTTTGGCTTACTGCACTAAACCATACGCTCTAAAACCATAAGTGTCTTGTCTCCAATTTTTTCCCCTGTATCCATCACTAAGTAGTTAGGTCAAATTCAGAAACTTTCTGTATATCTTGTGTACAGTGTCTCGTGGTTATCCACTTTGGTCTTATAGTCTTATGCATAGTAACATTAATTATATAATAAACAAAAATTATTATTAATAATAATAAATAATGAAACTGTAAAATATAAGGTAATTGTTCCAGGCATTCCATAGGTTTCTAACATTGCTTTTGTATTTTCTTGCCAGAAAGAATTTGACTGCGTTACAGCAGTATCAATTGCATAGCTATTTAGTTTAAATGTAGAATGAGTTGATTACATACACATAGAACTCATTTAGATTACAAAATGCGTCATTGGAAGGTTCAGATAAATTATTAAGAGGTAGCAAACATGGACGTTTATTTGTTTATATTCACTAGACAGTCCAGAATATCGAAAGTGAAAAAAACGTTCGTGGTTTGATCTCGAACTAGTTTAGTTTATAAAGTGAAAATGACATCCGCTTCCCCTTTTACAAAGTTTTGAGCATGTCTGCTTTATGTTCTTGAAAAACATATAATATATCTGCAGGAAAAAAACAAAACAATAATGACTTTCTTTACCCTTGAAAATCTTTAGTCTTCTGACTACTGAATGCCATTAAAGATGAACATTTGCATTAATTACTATATTGTTAAATTTCTAGTAAGGTCAAGGAAAAAATGGGAGTATAGTAAGCTTCAAGCAATAGCAGGTCTTCAAAAATATTTTTTGTTCTTTAATTCATGTGTCCAACGTTAAGTCTGTGAATAAAATTATTCTAAAATGAGCCCAGAGTCCATAGAGCTTTGAGTTAGCAGAAATTTATCTTTAAGAATGAGGAAAAATCCCGGAGACAACAATATCCAGATAAATCACCCTGACAGAGATTCGAACTCGGGACTTCTTGAACGCAGATGCACTACCACCTATTCTACAGAGACAGCCTTTAAAGAAAGGTTGCTAAGTGACTGCTTTGAAATTCCGTTCTGTATTGTGGCCAATAGTTAAAAAAAACGAATAACGACTTCCATTTTAGAGTAGTATGAATATTGAAAAATTCAGAAAAATATCTCCGAGGTATCTCAGGAGTATCTCCGAAACGGTTCAATCCACAAAAGAACGTGTTTCTGATAAGAGATCTGTAACTTTATATTAAGCAATAACTTCCCTTCTACCCGATATTCTGAAGCAACGTTAAATACGCCTATGGTGGTTCACAGTGGAACAGTATGGCTGCGTATTGAACGCTGGAAGCTTCACTTCAGACAATCTTCATTAATTCAACACGCATCTTCGTTTCTACGCTCTAGTTAGAAACCTGGGAGGCCTCGACATTAAGGAAGCAAATATTCTCCCGTTTCACATGCATGCATAATTTTTGTGTTTGCAGAGGGCTACATAGCCTCGTTTGCGGCATCCTCCCGATTCAAGGAAGATGAAAGAAAAAGAAGGGGGATTGCAGCGAACGGCGAACTTCATTTTTTTCATGTAATTTGCGAGGTTTGCTGTGTACCTTTGGGGCTGCAGAGGTATACCTTTGGGCGCCTTTCAAATGCTTAGAGGTGGAAATACGGATCTATTTCTGAAGGATTCGATGATTCCTGGCTTGAGAGAAGCTCCAGGTTAATTTATATTAGTACTAATGTGACCACAACCTGATTCTGGTGTCAACACACAGAAAGCTGCAGTCTGGGACAAAATATTTCAGTTCCTGCTCCCATGATATCATACTATGTTTTATTATTTTTACTTTCTCTATTGCACAATTATTAAATTTAGATACTTGTATAAATGTAGGATATATAGTGAAAGGGAATATATCGCTTACCCCAACTATTTAACTCTAATGAAAATGCCACCTTCAGGAGGAAGGGTTGCATATAAAACGTTGGAAGCTACAGGCAAAACTGCAAAGTCAAAAATAAAGATAAAGCGCTTACTTTCTCTGGTGTTTAGTTGTAGTAAGTCGAGAAAGTATTGCATTCTGCCAAAAATTCAATACAGAGATTTCACACGTGAGACTAATAAAACAGAACATGATTTTTTGAAAATTGAAAACATAGAAACGAAATATGCATTAAGTGCCAAATTTAATATTTAAGTTGCATTTTCTAAGAACGCAACAAAGATTTTAGGGAAAATACCCCATTCCACGCAACTCTTTACTTTAGAAAATTTCGTTATGTTTCACTTTTTAAATAATCGTTTTAAGGACTTTTATTAAAATGGCAAAAGTTTAAAGCTATTTACAAAAATACCTTTTATTCATTTTTTTGAAAATATATGTTTTTTTGGGACCTTTTGGGAATTGTTTAAGATCTTTTCTTTGTTCTAAATGACTTTTATAACTGTTAAACCGTAAAAGATAGACAAAACTGCACAATATAAAAATGTATTAAATACTTTATTAAATACTTTCACAGTTCCCAGACCTTCTTTGTTATTAGTTTGAATTTTATAATAATTAGTACATTTTAATACTCTTTGACATGCAGAGATCGTGGAATTTCAAAGTTTAAACCTACTATTTAACAATTACTCGAGTATAAGTTTAACCTACTGCATACCTCTTATACTAGAAATAAATATCTAATCAGGATTTATCTCGATTAATAGAATAAGATAGAAAAATAAGTTTTTATAATATTAGTTTGCATAAGAGCGAGCAAAATATATGTTGAGAGCGCAACATAACAGATTTCTTTGTATGCCGAATCTGTATTATATATCTGTTTGAAGATAGATCTGTTTTGACAACAAAGCCGACTATTTTGTAGTCATTCAGTTCTTTTTGAAACTTTTGTTATAAACTGTATGTGCCAAGCTAAAGTAAATATTCGCATTGCTGATTGTAACATTTAAAGTGGAGATCAATAGAAATCGTTTGATTCTGATTGTCTGTTTGCCTTTATGTAATATTTAACCTTTTAAATGTATGAAGAGGTTTTGTGTTTAACGCCAAATAGGTATGAACTATTTATTACATTTTGTCGCATTAGCTTGTCTCATACATAATGCGGATACTTTGCACGTCTATCGTGTTAATGTGTGAGAGTTATGGACAGGGTGAATTAAATCGTTTGTCAACTGTATTTTAACACTGCTTTAAAGTTGTTATATAGAAATAAGGATTAAAATGTGGGACAGTCTAGAGATTATAGAACTATAAAATTAACAAACAGTAAGAAATTGTTATAGACAATTTGATATGAGATTTCCTGAACTGCTTATATAATTCAATCCACATTAGGCACTGTAACAGAACTTGTCTAGGTAAATGTCTTGTAAGGTAAATCTTAGTTCACCTTTCTAATGTTAACGTTATGGAGAGATTAATAGAGCACGTTTAATAATTAACTAACGTTCTGTTTACTAGTCGATCTTTAAATTTTAAGAGAATGGTTAAGTATTAAACACAATTTTGAAAAGGTATTCAAACATTTAATTAAATAAACACGGATATTCCTGAAATGGCTCGAAAGCCATTTGTTTGAACAATAAACAGCTTATATGAATTTTAAGGTTAATTAATTATAGAATATTCCTTTCCATTGAAAGGATTTCAGAGGGAATTTGTATAAAATTCAAAATATATATTTTGTTTGTCATAATTATAAGTATATGGTACTTAAGTCAAAATTGTTAGAGCTATTTGTAAGGAAATAAATAATATCAAATATTTTGCCATGTAGGTGGT